>ARYC01002686.1:0-14437 GCA_000711775.1 Oxytricha trifallax
TCAACAAACAGGATGATCTCTTAATAATTGTATTTATCTCTCAGCTTATGTAGGAACTCTATGTACTACTCTCGCTTAATAGAGCGAGGATGAATAACATAACTTTCTAAGCCAGAGTCTTCACTAATACCTGCATAAATTGCATGGGTTACAACCTTTACTTTCTAATCGTATACTTCTATATTATCATACTTTTTATACCAAGACTTATTAATAAAGGTGTTGAAGGTAAACACAGCTTCATCAGCGTGTATGAACTTGATGTTTTTGTCAATAGCCCTATTCATTTAATCATATATATAGTTTAAATTATTACTATAAAATGGCACTGTAAAATCAATCACTCTCTTCACTCTGTTGACAGTCTTGAAAGTAATACCATTTTTTCTATAAATGTTGGCTATAGTTTATGGAGAGATACGCATGTCAGGAAACTTGCGATGAAACATCACAGCTCGATAGTCTAGTGGAAAGTGTGCCCAATACTTTAAAGTCTTCGAATCACAGAGGTAGTCAATATGGTGCTGTGAGAACTTTTATTTCTTGCAGGATGCTTTCAAGTGCCTGAATTATAATGCTAAACAGCCAACAAGCAATGATACCTAACTGTTGAGGCACTATTACGCAGGAGCTTTTCTATAGCTGCATAATTCATTACTGGTTTGACTTAGTCTAAATTAATACTTGTACCATACCTAAGCATAAGCAGTAAATCTAAATATTACTCATCATAAATAGACCCTAAGTTTCGCTAATTTCTATTTCTCATTTTGCCAAATGGCTAATCTCTACTAACCCCAATAAGACCCCAACTATACCCTACAAATCAAAGCACTTATAAACCTCACTAAGGGGTTTTGGGGTTTTGAATACACAATGATGGTAAATACTACTAACTTGAGGAAAAAGAGCCATTAGATTTTAAAGTTAGACTGGGAATGACGAATACTGGTGATAGTATAACGAACGAGAAATTAAACTTACTTCCTACAAAATTAAGGCAGAAATCCAACCGCAAGTAGTTACTATTAAATACCAAGAAAATATGCTACAATAGTAAATCTTCTTAGAAAGCAAATTATAAATAATAAGATTGAATTTAATCTTTTTCACGACCAATATAGAACAATTATTTTATAAAAGAAAGTTGAAAAATAATTATATGAAGAACTAGTTCACTAATTATTTAACTTTCTATATACAGACACATTAGACACCCATGAATAAAAACGTCAAGCATTTATTTAAAATAGTGCTTGCTAAAAATTTATTATAAAATTCTGGTTAAAATATATCTTGTCAATTATAGATTCGACATATGATTTAAACTATTTTAATTCTAATTTTCAAGATGAAGTTAGCAAAAATAATTAAAAATAGAAAACTAATAAATAGTTGTGAGTATCAATTTAGTATTACAATTAATTGTATTTAATATTATATTATATATATTCAAAAGATTTACAACAATTAAAGTAATAACAATATGCTATTAATTTACTTAATATTATTGATAATAATATAATTGAGGGTTCATTTATATCCATAAAAAAAGTATAGTTAATAATATAAAATTAAAAGATAAAATGTCTCTTTTAAAAAGATCTTTGAGTTTTATCCAAAATATATCTTGCTAAAAAATGATAAAAGAATTTACGCATAGTATTATTTTAATAATCTCATTTTGGGTTTTAATATTCTTTGTTTAATAATAAAATTAAACCAGTAATCTACCTAGTGATGTAAACTATCTGAGTAAGATTAGATGGCAATCCTTGATGTTTCAGTAAAGAAATAAAAATTTATAAAAAAATCAACTAAGCCACCTTAGAAAAGCTTTCGGAAAAAACTATAATATCAATAACTGATAGAGCCCAATCAGATAAAAGTTGATGCTTGAATAAAAAATCTTATATAGATTTTATCATACTCTAGTATTTCAAGATATAATAAATATAAATAATAATTTAAGGAATTGCTAAATTTATTATAAAGCATCAATCATTTAAAAATAATCATTTTAATGTAAGGAGGGTAAGCTTAGTGGATTATTAACTATTTCCATAATCGATTTCAGCTTGAATGATTTTATCATATGGTGTTTGGGTCTTTAATTTATTATATTCATATTGTCGGCATTTCTCTAAACTTTTTTAAAAAAAGTTTCAATGTGTTCACGACTTGTTACCTTTATTTGCGAAAGTTAACAAGAAGCTTTAGCCCAGGGACTGTTCACTATACATTTAAAAAAACTCGAAATCATATTAAAAAAATTTTTTCCTTGAGAAAATTAAAAATGCATGAGCGACATATTTATCATGATATGTTAAGATTATTGTTAAAAAATAGCGTTTTTTAACACATTGACCCCATTTAAAAGTTTAAACAACAAGTTATAATTAATTAATATTGTTGGTTACAAGCCCTTTAATGAGTTTAATTTAAAAGTCTGTAGAAATCTATAATTTTTTAGACTAAAAAAAATATAAACATCCCCTAATAAAGTGACATTGGTAAAAATTTGTCATATTCTTCAAATTATAATAAATAGTACACTAAAATACTTTGATTATTTAAATTTGTAGTAGTATATAACTTAGAAGGTATTCAAAAATTATATAAATAAATAAAGTAATACCAAAGAATCAAAATGTATTGAAATTCTCAGACTATTTAGACAATTTAGATTCTTTCACAATTTTTACTTCTCAAAATTTCTCGTTTAGATATTCATTTTTGTTGATTTGATTCAATATTTTTTTCGTTGAAATTTTATTCCTTCTTTTTGATATAACCACTCTGAATAGCTTTTTTACTGTTTTATAATATTCATATTTATCTGGTTGTCTTATTCTTTGAACTCTATCATATTTTATAGTTTATTATTGTCTTCAACTTATCGTGCCAATCAAATTATTTGTTAGGAAGATCTTTTCTCATTTTTTAAAGCATTTCCTTTTAGTCTAATCTCTTCTTTTTCTTTATGAGATCTCAAGAATCGATTAATGCTCATATTCATCTTAATCATGTTTTTCAGAACTTGATGTTTTCTATTTAGCTTGTGCTGGTTTCTTTCAGTTGTGCTACATTCCTTAAAATTTTATTAGGAATGTCTTTTGTCATCCAGAATTCTATTCTTTTTAGTTTTTCTATATCTTCTATTTTTACAAACTGAGCAGCTTCAGTGTAGGGGATTTATAAATAATCAATGATATTATTTATGCCTTTATTATTGTAAAGAATGCTGTTTAGTTTGTTAAAGCTATTTAGCTTTTGTTTTTCTCAAATATTATTCCATGTAAATTTAGTAGAATTTAAGTATTTAGTCAAATATTGTATCCTAAATTTTTTGTCTCTTCATCTTTTTGAATTTCTTCTATTTGAAACTTTTTCCAAGGTTTTTGCATCATTCAAGAATTATTTTTCACTGTCTTTAGTTTCAGATTATTGTTTATCTATTTCTTGAAGCCGTTGATATATCCTCTGAATTTATGGAGTCCCTTATATTTACCAGTATGATATCTGCGAATCCTTTTAGTTTTCCCTATTTAATTAATGAAATTAGTTCCCTATAAGAGAATTGCGATCTTATAGCTGTATATTTGTTCAAAAACATTAAGCACAATCAACTTCATTAGCAAATCTTTACTATGTAAGTAGTTTTGCATCTATATTATTTCCAGAATTTAATATTTCTATTAAGCTGATCAACTCTTTATCCTTGGAGTTAGTTATTCTTTTCTTAAAAAGGAAAGCAGTAGCTTGTTTTTCAAAACTGAATGGTATGCTTTTTGGATGTTTGCAAATTGGTAGTCCTCTCTTTGTTTGCTCTACCTTCTTGAGGATTTAATGTTTTTCAACATGATCATTAAGTTTATGTAAGTGCTTTGACTTTCTTGAACCCGTTCTAGTTGTTCCCTATTGACAGTATCTCACTTATTGTTTTGGAGACTTTGTTGATTAATACTTTTCCTACAATTTTACTTAGGTGTAAGTTACTTGCTTCCATTTATAAATCTTTATCTTTTATCTGTAATATAGCCCCATTTCTTAATGTAGTCCGGAATTTGTTTTATCATTTAGCAAATTTACTATTTTCAGATTGCTATTTATTTTATTTTTTTGACTTTAGAAGCATGTCTTTATCAAATACATTCGACGCTTTTTTGTTGAAGTTGCATTATTAAATACTTTTTTACATCTTCATTACAAAGTTCTTTTCATGATTTTCGTTCATTATTTAATCCCTCATATCATATCTGATTCAAAGTATTTATACTCCCTTTAGTCTTTAAAAATTTTCCCATAGTTGTAAAGAATATACTATTATGTTTGTTATCTTATTTCATTCTTTCCTCTTTTATAGTGTACTCTTTTATTGGTTGGCATTATTTCTAACTTTTTTTAGTTTTTACCATGTAAAGAACCTTTCTATATCATTCTTGACTTAGCAATGTTCCATGTCCCTAATTGCTTCGTTCTATGGTACTTTTGCTTCTTTGAATAAGCCTTTTGTCTTTGTGTTGTTGCTCCTAACTACCCATTCCAGTTTGCTTAGATATCAATTTTTTTCCTTAGTTTTTTATTCTTAGCCTATCAATAATTTTAATAGGAATCTCCAGATCATTTTCTGTAACTTCTATGACTTTTTCAAATTTTTTTTCTCCAGAATTACTTTTATTTTGATTTTGTTCCTTTTTTATCTATTTGGATTAATTTATTGTCTGTTGATATCATTTGGCTAGTTTCCCTTATTCTAGCCTCCACATTTGAGAAGTCTCTATCTAATTAGTTTCCTTTAGCATGAGTTTCCACTCCCTCATGAATGGATTCCATAAAATCTTTTTTTAAAAAAATAATTTCCTTAGTTCTTTAAAATGGTAGTTGAGGTTTTCCAAAACAACTATCCAATAAAAGTTAAGTAAGAAAGAGTCTTTCTTATGCAACTACATGTTTTAATGTTTGAGATTGAATCTTAAAATTTAAATTTCATGGTTTTAATTTAATATACTTTGATTGTTCTATTTTTTATATTCTTGATCAATGTTGTTGCTAATAATATGTCGCCTGACAGCCTTTTAAATAATTTTCAAGCCAATAAGCCTTTTCAATTATAGTCTAAGCAGAAATCTTTTTAAAATGAATGTCTTGAGATCAATTAATAAATATAAGAATCCTTATAGACTTGAGTGATATTCATAGAGATTTAAAAAATGGTTCTAGTGTCCCAATTATATAAAAAGGGTCCATCGAAATAATTTCAGATATTCATTTTAGCATCCTATAAATGCCATTTGAACTCTAGCTATATTTAAAAGGGAAAAAGTTTGAAAGGAAATGGAAAATCAAGAATATACTTAAAGAAAACTCAAAAATACAATAAGTAAAAGTTTGATTTTGAATTCTTCAACTTTCATAATACTATTGTATATTAATTTTTGAATATCAAAAATTATTATTATCTCAAATTAAAACACAAATTAATAACATAGTGATAAATAAAAATGAATCTAATTCTCCTAAAATCAATAGTAATTTACAGCAAAGTAAGTTTTCTTAATCAATTCTAAACTCTATTTCTATTAAATTTACTTACTTATTGTATTTAGATACAAATAAAACCTAATTCTTAAAAAATGAAGATAAAATGACTTCTGAAATTTAAGAACTGAGGAAGAATATAAAAACTCAAGGTGTTTATAAAAAGAAGAAACATTTATTGCAGATAACGACTCTTAAACAATGCATTATACAATGCATAGAAATAATATTACATACTAACTCCGCTTATTTAGAAAGATTTGAGAAATACTATATAAATTTGAAATGCACCAAATGCTATCAATTCTTAGACATTTTATGCCATCAAAAATAACAATATAAAATATTGCGTGGACTTACTATTATATTTAAAGGTTGTCAGGCGAGAATTATACATTTAAATTAAATCAACTAAAAATGTAAAATTTAACTAGGCAGAGAAATAATAGTTAAAGCCAAGTTTAACTAACTTGACTTTTATAAATAAACTGATTTTGGTAAATTTATTTAAGTGATTTTATCATGTGGATTAGTCAATTTTAGAGTTCTTTCACTTAATGGTTCCAGCACGTGGTAGATATGGATTAAATTTTTGTCGAGGGAAGCCTCCCACGTCAGTTATCTAATAGTTTGTACAATTTTTTCTTTCGACTTTACCATTGTTCATTATCAATACTACTCCATCCTGACTAGTTGAGTCTTAGTTTTGTTCTGGTTTTTTAGTCCAGTTATCCTATAAAGCTTAATTTCAACAAAATTTATGTATTCGGATTCATGTTTTCTATAAATTCTTAATAATTAATCTTGTTTAAGAATTGGGTTACGACCTCTGACATTCTAAGGAAAATCTTAAATTCTATTATCTTCGTGATGATCTAAGTCTTTTTGTTGATGGTATCTTTCTTGTTAGTAGTTTCCCTCCTCTTGGAAATATTGTTTTAGCAATTCTCTCGTTTCTACCTACCCATCCTTCACATTCTTTTGTTGGTGTTTGTTAATAAAATTCGAGCTGTCTGTATTTGACCTAAGTTTCTTTATATTTGGTAATGGTTACGGTTTAACTAAACATTAAAATTGTTGGTATATCTAGTTTGTGAATTAGAAATTTTAGTTTTTCAAAGTATCTTTCTATTGTTTGTTGAGGAGTTTTAACTTTCCCATATTAACTTCCCATTTTCCTGCGCTTTCTTTGTTGCCGCAATAGTTTAAATTTATATTTTTAGAAAATTTATTATTTATAATATATAAAATATTCTATCATAAATATCCCTCTTATTTTATTTATTGAAAGGCAATATTTCGAAAAAAATTGCCAAACTTTTTAAAAAATATTGCCTTAAATTTTTCAATTTAAGTTTAATTATATTTATATTTAGACATATTTAAAGATAAATATTTGAACAAACTCAAGATTAATTAATTATAAATAAATAAGTAAATATAAATTCATTCAATAAATAAGTCTTGATGTATTTACTTTAGATTTTGTAATATAAAATTAAACATTTAAGTTATTTAAATAGATTATTTATTAATTTAAGGCATATATTCAATTAATAAGGTATGCTAACTTAATAGGTAAGTTAATTATTTACTAAAATTCAAAGCCTTATTCTTAAATCAACTCTTAATAAAAACTTGAAACATGTTTAATACATTAACTTAAACTTATAGATCACAACTTCTTACAAATAATTTATTGATATAATAATAAATTATCTTTTATTAAAGTTAATAATAAGTAGTTATTTATCATTTTAGTATAATTTGAGTTCTTTGGAAATTAATAGCTCTTAAAAAGTTATATAAAAGCGTGAATAAATTATTTTTATTGAATTTATTAAAAACAGCTACTATCTTTAATTAAACTTAAACAGTTATATACTCATGAAATTTTTCAAGATCAATTGTAAAGTCAATCAAAGGTTAAAAGTTGCAGTATAACTCAATATGAAACACTATGTCAAAAATTATAGTAAAATTAATTCAAAATTGATTCACAAATGACTCGTAAGTTATTAAACAATTTTACACTTTCTAAAATTAATAAAAATAAAAGGTGATAAATTTAATATAAAAATAACTATATTAGCGCATATAATTATGGGAAAATAAAAGTTAAAAATAATAATCAAATAAAATAAACTTTTGATTGAAAAAATAAATAAATAAAACAAGGAATCAAGTAAATAAAAGGATTATTAATTATATATGTTCATGTTAGAAATAATAATTTTAGACATGATTTTAATATATTTAAAATTGGTTTTACCAGAAGCACAGTGAATATGAAATCAATTGACAAGATATTAATGCCCAACTTTGTACATATTACTGTTTCACGGGACATTGTAATGATTTAAATTTATAATTATAACCATAAGAAAGCCCGTTAAATATAACATATCTCTTTAAATTATTAAAATTTGTTTTATTTAATTAATCATGTCATATAAAAGTTTATTGTCTTAATCATTCTTTTGTAATTTACTTTATTTTTTAAAAAATTAAATTAATTTTCGGTGCATCATTGACTTTTAAAATTTTGGTAATACTTCTATTAATATTTAAATATATATTTAAAATATAATCTTTATTTATTTTTAATTGACCTTAATTTATTTTATTTTCTGATGCACAAACAGATTTCATTGAATTAACTAAGAGTTTAAAATATTTTGATTAAGTTATTTTGAATAAACATATACTTTTTAAGTTAAACATTCACTTTTAATAGAATAAGTGCTAAACTTAATGTGATGGAATTATGTTCTTTTTAAGGTATATAACATTTAATATGTAGATAATATTATATCTATATACAAAGTCACAAATCTATTATTCCTTGTAAGAATGAAACAAATTATAAACTAATATTAAAATTTAATAATTTTAGTTCCTTAATCGAGAAATTTTAACTTTATTGTTATTCTAAGGTAATAACATCAGAATAATCTGTTAGCAATGGAAATTTTATAAATTATTTTTTATAAAAATCAGATTAAATTATTTTAAGAATATTTATTAGCTTTTTAAAAATTTACTTATAATAAGTTTGTTGTCTAAAATCCATCCCTTAGCTTTATCAAAAATACTTTTCTTTTTTAAATATAGTAAAAATGAAATTTGATATTTATTCCATAAAAATTACCATTTTGCACATTAAAGAAATTACACTAAAATTATAATGACTAAATGATGCACGTTTGGGAATAATTATGATAGAAGATTATTACAAAGGATTTTCATACATTAATATGAAACTCTTCATTGAACATTTTAAGCAAAGTAGTTTAGCAACTAGCTTAGTAGTATGATTATTAAGATAGTAAGATTTTGATGCTTCTGACTTGGAAATGAATCATTTCGTATAAAAATTTCCCATTTTTTATTCATTATTTTTCATACAGTTAATCATTCTAAATTCTAAAAATTTCTAGTTATAATGCTTATAATTTTTTATATTTTCTATTTAAATAATTTTTGAATACTTAATTATATCTTTTTTATAAATTTATAAATATATTTCATATTATTTTCAGATATCAGCTTTATTTAATTTATAATCTTTTCTTACTTTCTTTCCTCTATGTATTATTTGTTATTGTCGTGGACTGTCTAAGCTATTCTAATAAATTGATTTGCTTATTCTAGCAAACATTTAATATATATATATATATATATTATGCTGCTACATCTGCTAAATTATTTATATTTGTAAGTATAAATTTAATTTTATTTAATTATTTTATAAGACAATATTAAGTACTATTATAAAATATTTTAAATCAGTTTCTTTAATAATTTAGAAACATCATTTTATTATTAGCTTAAGAAAATTTATTGAAGTTAAAAATCAAAATCGTTACAGTTAAAGTTGGCCAATTTAAACGATCTTGGGCTTATTCGATAGGAAATTCAAAATTAGCTGGACTTTATTATTGGCGGTATTATTTTATCGCATCGAGGGAGCGAGATAACTCGGTTTTAATTAAACTAATCTAAATTCATTAAACTATACCCCACATTAAAGTCGAGTTATCTCGCTCCCTCGATGCGATAAAATAATACCGCCAATAGTGGTCAAGTAGTCTAATGGTCTGGCAAAGATTTTGGTGGTCAACCTTAATTATACATTATTTATTTATTATTATTCAGATATATGTAGAAGAATAGTGGAACCAACATACCGGAGATAACCAGCTAGGATATTAAAATGACTAAGATACCATTGTAATCTTATAACAGCGCGGAGGTTTTAGTATAAATAGTAATTATAGTGTCTTAACCGCCACTTAGACTTTTTTAAAGATTTAGAATAAGGATAACTCGAACCTCTGGAAGTTGTGGAAATCCCTTATAACAAGTCAAATTGTTAATTTCAATCACACTAAGGTTTACAATGATCTTCCCAATATTATGTACTACCTCTATATTCTCTTTAAGACAGATTCTACAGGAGCTTAAAAATGATGCTTTTACTGAAAAAAAAGCAAAAGCACGGGATTTATACCACAGTTGTAACTAAGCGTAAAGCTTCTTGGATATTAGACATTCGATCGGTTAGCATAATCAGTTAATGAAGTAAAGCTTAAATACAGGCTATGTCAAAATTACAAAAGTTCATTGCAAACAAAATCCTAAGCGGAAGAAAAATTTGCGAATTCAGAAGTGCGGACCCAGAGTTGCTGTCGATGTTACAAACGACTAATTTGATTTTAAGGCTTTGAATGGAGCACAGTTGAAAGATGATTGCATTATAAAGAAATCGCCTAATTTATCCTACTAGTTATAAACCTAACAAAATCATGCAGCTCAATTTACTATTCATATTAAGTTATCTATAATTCCAGTGTTGCACTAAAAAATAGGGTACCAATTATTAAAATTTTCCCAAACTGTATTGCCGAATTATGATAAATGGCGATGACCCCATTACACCCTAAGATGCAGAATCAAAAGCAATTAGTTACATTAACATTTTATGCTCTGCATGAGGTCCTTATCTTGAGCAAAAAGAGTGGGGATAATCGGGCTAACCTATACTAAAAAGATAATTATCACTCGCATTCTGAAGGAGAAATTGTTTGTATGAACAATAGTGAAGTAAAATTCTCTTTTAAACAAGGCAATTCCAACAAGCAACAAATTCTTATAGTAATTGAGATCAATCTTATGAAAACGTTTGGATAATCTGGGATAGCTGAAAAGAAAGGGTTGATGGAGGGTGAAGAGTTGGCTAAAGAGAAATTATAATTCGGTGAGAAATAAAAATACACTGGATTTTTCACAGTTATCACATTATAACATCTTAAACTCTTCCCTTTAGCAATATGGTCCCTGAAGATACTAATATTTTTAGTCGAGATGCTTTCTCTACTAATCCAAGATACTGAAATAAAGCGGGAAAGAGGAATTCCCTTTGACTGCATCGATGGTAGCACATTTTTCCCGAGCTCAAGATATTAGGTTGATTAAAAGAGAAGAATAAATTTGTTTGATAATACTAGACCGTAGTCAGAGACAGAGCCGGAGAAATTACTAGTGATGTAACGCAGTATTGATCTTCACTTATCTGAATAATAATAAACAAATAATGTATAATTACGGTCGACCACCAAAATCTCTGCCAGACCACTAGACGATTCAACCACTAGATCACTAATTTATAATAATTGTTAATTAATTTAATTTCTAAATCTATATAAAGAAATGATAAATGCCTATTGTATTTAGTGGTAGTTAAGATAACTTATAATTATTTAATTAATTTGAAATTATTAAAATTATATTATTAAAATTCCTTGTTTCATTTTATTTTTGCAATATTCATTTTTAATTAATCTTCTTGCAATAACATTCTCATAAAAATTAATTATCTGAATGTCCAACATTAATAACTCATTTTATTATTAAGTTGTTTTTTAAATTAAGCTTTAATTATAAATAGAATTAAAGAAATAAAAAATTACTAATGCCTTGATAGAATCTTTATTATTGTGGAAAAAATGAAAATTCATCTGTAAGCAATTATAATTTTTATAAATATATTACTAAAAATAATGTTGATATTTTCAATTTATCGTTTTAAGATCATTGTGAACTTATCATTCAAGATTAATCATCAAAAGTTAAAGTAGAATATCTTCTCTCTTTTTTTATAGATAAGATAAAGTGACTAATATTCTTTTAATTATAATATTTTCCAATAAAGCTTAATAATGTCTAGATAGAATCGACTAAAAAGACTTATTTTTAAAAATTATACTTAATAGACATAATTTTATACAAAAAATACTTAAGTAAACTAATATTTTTACCATTGATTAACAAAATATTTAGCAACACTGTCAGATAAATACGGGAATAAATTGAATTAGGATTAAAATCTAAAAGATATCAAATAAAATAAAAAATTTAATCTTATAAATAAATAATATTTACAAAGCCATAATTTGGAAAAGATATTCTTGTAAACAATCGAAATATTCAACTTATAATTAAATAAAATCTATCCACTACAAATTAGGATATAATAACTTATATAAATTTATAAAATTTATTTTAAAAAGTAGTATAATATAAATATTCAAGTTTTAATACAGTTAATAATAGTTAAATATTAAAGTAAATAATAATAATATCCAAAATTAATAGTGGTTTAAAATCAAATTAAATTTGCTACCTAACAATGCTTTTTGAAACCATAACGATTGTTTTTATTATCATTATTAATTTACTCTGCTGTGTTAAAATTTGATTTTTTAAATAAAAGCTACCACATTCAAAACCCCAAAACCCCTTAGTGAGGTTTATAAGTGCTTTGATTTTTAGGGTATAGTTGGGGTCTTATTGGGGTTAGTAGAGAAATTAGCCAATTTTCAAAATGAGAAATAGAAATTAGCGAAATCTAGGGTCTATTTATGATGAGTAATATTTAGATTTACTGCTTAAGCTTCGGTATGGTACAAGTTTTAATATAGACTAAGTCAAACCAGTGTTGAATTATACAGCCATAGCAAGACTCCTACACAAGAGTGCCCCAACCGTTAGGTATCATTGCTTGTTAGCTGTTTAACATTATAACTCAGGCTCTAGAAAACATCCTGCAAGAAAATAAAAGTTCTCACAGGTCCATATTGACTATCTCTGTGACTCTAAGACATTAAAGTATTGAGCTCACTTTCCTCTTGACTAACGAGCTGTCATGTTTCATCGCAAGTTTCCAGACATGCGTATCTCTCCTTAGACTATAGCCAATATTTATAGACGAAATGGTATTACTTTCAAGACTGTCAACAGAGTTAAGAAAGTGATTGATTTTACAGTGCCATTTTATAGCAATAATTTAAACTATATTTATGATTAAATGCAGAGAGCTATTGATAATAACATCAAGTTCATACATGCAGATGAAGCTGTGTTTACGTTCAACACTTTTATTAATAAGTCAAGGTACAAGAAGTATGATAACATAGAAGTTTATGACTAAAAAGTAAAGGTAGTCACTCATGCAATTTTAGCTGGTATAAGTGAAGATTCAGGCTTAGAGAGTTATGTGATTCACCCTCGCTCTATTAAGCGAGAGTAGTATATAGAGTTCCTACATAAGCTCAGAGTGAAGTATAGCAACCAAGAGATCATTATGTTTGTTGATAACCTATCAGTTCATAAGACTAAGGAGTCTAAGAAAGCTTATGAAGAGTTAAACATAACTCCTGTATACAACGTTCCTTACAGCCCTTAATTTAATGGAATAGAATTCTACAGGAGTTAAATAAAGACTCACTACAAGAAGCTTCTGCTGTATCATCTTATGCATGACTTGCCCATCGATACAGTAGACTTGATTCAAAGCAGCTGTAAGAGAGTGAGCGTAGATAAGACAACAATTTGTGCGAGAGAGGGAAGAATGAATGTTTAAAAATAAGTTTTAGATTTAAACGAATGAATATATTCACATATTAAATTGGCCCATAAAAGGGTTTGGCTTCTCTTTCTTCTCCTATTCTTATGGCTTGCTTGGGCCCATATTTCTTCTCTTTGTGCCAGCTCCTGCATCTATGTTCATTTCATCTGGCTTTTAAACATCTTTATAAAGTCTCTTGCTCACTTCATGAATTTTTTGTGACTTTCTCTCTCTATGAACCTTAGCATGCTCTTTCATAAGATATATACCAGTGCCTGATTTTCCTACAAAGTTATATGTCAAAGCTTACTTGAAAGATAAGGATGCTTCTTAAGTTCCTCTAGCCAAGCTGAGCTTATTAGAATGCCTTCTTCTTCTAGTCTTCAGAAGAAATAGAATATCGTTTCTTATGTGCTTCTTCAATAATTTCTCTGAGATAATCCTCTTTTATTGTACCAAGAACACCAAAGAAGAAGTTCCTCTCTGGGAGTTTATTAGAGGGTTGTTTCTTGGTAGGAAGGTAAACTACCACTTCCTCATCTTACATGGCATCCTCATAAAGATTAGTGACTGAAATCTCAGGGTAGTTGGGAATTTCTATTAGTTTAATCTCTTTATTTTTAAAAGCTATCTTCTCCTCACAAATTATTGCTTTCAAGAATGAAATTTTGGTACCTTCCATAGTTGGAAGGAATAAACCATCTGTATAATATGTTAATAGTCATCAAGTTATCTTACCATGTAAAGTTAGGTATCGATAGAGATCTTCCTTACTTCTGAATCTTGAGATCATTTCTTGAGCCTCGACTCTTTTCATTTGATCATTGAGTGATTCCATCTTTGTTCCTCTTCCTATAAATGAATTTCAAATTATGATTTATAGACTTCTGGATCCTATTCTTTAAAATCTTACTATTAAATATGGGGATCTTATAGGAGGTCAACTCTGCAAAGATACGTGGAGAAAGTTTGCAGAAGCTGTAACAA
>ARYC01002687.1:0-34272 GCA_000711775.1 Oxytricha trifallax
ACATGGTAAGATAACTTGATGACTATTAGCATATTATACAGTTGGTTTATTCCTTCCAACGATGTTAGGTACCAAAATTTCATTCTTGAAAGCAATACTTTGTGAGGAGAAGAAAGCTTTTAAAAATAAAGAGATTAGACTAATCGAAATTCCCAACTACCCTGAGATTTCAGTCACTAATCTTTATGAGGATGCCATGTAAGATGAGGAAGTGGTAGTTTACCTTCCTACCAAGAAACAACTCTCTAATAAACTATCAGAGAGGAACTTCTTCTTTGGTGTTCATGGTACAATAAAAGAGGATTATCTCAGAGAAATTATTGAAAAAGCACATAAGAAACGACATTCTATCTCTCCTGAAGACTAAAAGAAGCAAGGCATTCTAATAAGCTCAGCTTGGCTAGAGGAACTTAAGAAGCATCCTTATCTTTCAAGTAAGCTTTGGCATATAACTTTATAGGAAAATCTGGCACTGGTATATATCTAATGAAAGAGCATTCTAAGGTTCATAGAGAGAGAAAGTAACAGACAATTCATGAAGTGAGCAAGAGACTCTATAAAGATGTTTAAAAGCCAGATGAAATGAACATAGATGCAGGAGCTGGCACAAAGAGAAGAAATATGGGCCCAAGCAAGCCATAAGAAGAGGAGAAGAAAGAGAAGCCAAACCCATTCATGGGCCAATTTAATATGTGAATATATTCATTCGTTTAAATCTAAAACTTATTTATAAACATTCATTCTTCCCTCTCTCGCACAAATTGTTGTCTTATCTACGCTCACTCTCTTACAGCTGCTTTGAATCAAGTCTACTGTATCGATGGGCAAGTCATGCATAAGATGATACAGCAGAAGCTTCTTGTAGTGAGTCTTTATTTAACTCCTGTAGAATTCTATTCCATTAAATTAAGGGCTGTAAGGAACGTTGTATACAGGAGTTATGTTTAACTCTTCATAAGCTTTCTTAGACTCCTTAGTCTTATGAACTGATAGGTTATCAACAAACAGGATGATCTCTTGGTTGCTATACTTCCCTCTAAGCTTATGTAGGAACTCTATATACTACTCTCGCTTAATAGAGCGAGGGTAAATAACATAACTCTCTAAGCCTGAATCTTCACTTATACCAGCTAAAATTGCATGAGTGACTACCTTTACTTTTTAGTAATAAACTTCTATGTTATCATACTTCTTGTACCATGACTTATTAATAAAAGTGTTGAACGTAAACACAGCTTCATCTGCAGGTATGAACTTGATGTTATTATCAATAGCTCTCTGCATTTAATCATATATATAGTTTAAATTATTACTATAAAATGGCACTGTAAAATCAATCACTCTCTTAACTCTGTTGACAGTCTTGAAAGTAATACCATTTCGTCTATAAATATTGGCTATAGTCTAAAGAGAGATACGCATGTCTGGAAACTTGCGATGAAACATGACAGCTCGTTAGTCAAGAGGAAAGTGAGCCCAAAACTTTAATGTCTTAAAGCCACAGAGATAGTCAATATGGACCTGTGAGAACTTATAATTTCTTGCAGGATGTTTTCAAGAGCCTGAGTTATAATGAAAACAGCTAACAAGCAATGATACCTAACAGTTGAAACACTCTTGTGTAGGAGTCTTGCGATGGCTGTATAATTCAACACTAGTTTGACTTAGTCTATATTAATACTTGTACCATACCTAAGCTTAAGCAGTAAATCTAAATATTACTCATCATATATAGACCCTAGATTTCGCTAATTTCTATTTCTCATTTTGAAAATTGGCCTAATTTCTCTACTAACCCTAATAAGACCCCAACTATACCCTACAAATCAAAGCACTTATAAACCTCACTAAGGGGTTTTGGGGTTTTGATTCAACGTATAAGGAAAAAACCCTTCTAAAATATACAGTTTATTCTGTACTGAGTCTTCATAATTGTTCTCTGTTGTTTTCTTCTTAATTTTTTGTCAGTATTATCACTCTTTTTTTATTTCTTTCATTTATTGACAATGACTATGTTGTCACCTTTATATATAAATTAAATTGATTATCTGAATTTTGAAGAATTTCTATAAAAAATATTCAGGTGTCTTGACATTTATCTACAAATGAAATTTAATTTTAATTTAGAGTTTAAAATCAATGGTATTATTCAATAAATTGATAAATATATATATATAAAATTAATCGCAAAATTTGCTGCTGTTCTTCATTGTAGTAGACTTGTATTATATCTCCAACATTTTTCTTACATTGAGCATGCCTTTTTCGATGGATGCATCTCACCCTGGTTATAGTTTTACTATATCACATAAATGTAGCTTTTCATCTTCCTGAATTTATACCGTAAATTAATTAAAAAGTCGAGTATTTATTTTTAAAATATGAAATGATTAATATATCTGGTTGCATTTGTTAATATTTGTTTATAACGCTAAATAATTACCGTCAAGATTTGAGAAGTTTATTTGTCCATTTTCCAAAAATTTGGGCTTCGCTTTCATCTATTTCTAAAATAATTTCTTCTGAACTTACAATTGTAAATGATTGATTGTTATTGTAATTTGATTTGTATTTTAATTATCATGAAAATTAGTTATTAATTTGTCAATTAGATAACTTAAGTAGTCTCAACTATCCATCTTTTAACAGTTAACAACAGTTTTGCTATAATAAATTAAAAAAAAGTCTGATTGAAAATTATTTCAAATGATCTATTTATTTAGCACATAAGTTATTGCAATAAAGAGAAAGACGTTATTTTTGTATTTTTCTTGATTTTAGAAAAGAGGGCTTCTTTCTATTAGAAACTAGATAAGTCAAAATAATTCTAATGTCAATGCTTGAATTATTTTCTTTTAACTCCTCGCAAATAGATTGTATTTAAGCATTGAATATGTCATTTAAGAATAGGTTTATTTTTATATTCATAGGCATTCTATTTTATGTCAATGATCTTGTTGTGATATAAATAAGAAACAATAAATTAAATGCTAACTGGAATTTATTTATGAAAAAAAAGCAACAAAACTAGTAACTATCAAGCAAAAGTAATATTCCCGTATTTATTAATATATTAAAATCACATACCATTAATCAAATATATTAAAAGAGTATATTTTAAAGCGAGTAGAAATTGAAATTTAATGTACTTATAAATCTATTAGAAATATAACTCATATAATATAAAGTTTGAGAAATAATTTGAAAGATGGAAGTAGAAGTAACGGCTGTTTTTATTGATAATGGATTAAAACAACTCAGTAATAAAATCTACATCAGCAGCACTTCCAATAGCATTCACAACAAATGCCTTCTTAAAATAGCAATAATTTATAGCATAAATTGCCAACAGGATGTCACCACCATTAACCCCCTCAACCTATGGACTCATTAAAAGTATAAAACTAATAAAGAAAGTAGTAGTATTAGCCATTATTTCAATAGTAGTTTACTTAGCAACAATCTAGGAATGATATGGGAATGCTTTTCAATGAGTAGCAGTCAAATTTTTAGCAATAATAGATTGGATCTGGCTTCGGGAACTAACAACTCCATCACAGCTGCTTTCACATCAATCAGCATGCCAGGGTATTGGGGAAAACTTGGAGTAGAAGCCCACTGGAATTCTTTTGCAGTATTGAGTATTCTCTATAGGAATGCTACTGTAGCTACAGAGATTTCCTCTAATAGCATTCAAAAGTACTAATAAAATATCGCAACAAAGACTCATGCAGGAATGACTCTTTCACAAACTATTGCCAATGAAGTGGACCAATCTGGGCTCAAAGCAAGCAATATGTTGAGCAATTCGAAAAGGGAGTCGAGAAGGTCATTCATGATAATACTGATGCAATCAAGAGAAAGGTCAAGCTTACAAGCAAGAATAAGCGTGAGAGATTAATCAGCAGCTATGACTGTCTGAATTAATAGATCAGAAACAATTGTGAGTGGACTCCTAGGTATTCAGTGCAGAGTTAGGTGTTGCATAGCAGATAAAATCCCTCCCACTCAAATGATAGTGATGCGCACAAGATACCTAATAATTATTAAATTGGTAAACAATTCAAAATCATAAGCAATATGTTTCATTTATATATGTATTCTCACTTTCTAATAAATAATTACTCAACACCTACTGTAGTCATTACTTTATTCTAATTTCTAAAGATTAACAACCTACATATTCAAATTCAAATTACTCTTTTAAACAAAAATGATAAAACGACTCCATTGCAAAATTGATAGAGAGAATAAATAGGAATTATTGTTTGTAATTTCTCCTACTTGTACAAGTTCCAAGCCATTTATAGTGATGTATAAACCTAAAAACACAGTTACCACAGAAAATGCAGTAAAAGACTTTTTCTGTACTGTATATAATGTAAGTAAGTATCTAAATTTCTATATAATAGAATATCTCTATTTATTACTAACAATATGAGCAAAGTGATATTATTTCAATTATTTCTTGTTCTTAAGTTCTGCATATTTCAATTAAATCGTTTAAGTAAAAAATATAATTAGATAAATTATCAAGATTCATGCAAACTATGAGAAGAAAAGAAAGTTGGTGAGAAATTAGAAAATATGATTTTCTCCTTTTTAACAAGCAATATCTTGAGTTATATATATATATATATCATAAAGCATTAATAAAACTTTGATAATATTATTAGAAATATAGTTGAGCACATAATTATAGAAGATATTAAAAATATAATTTAAATTGTTGTCTATTTTAGATTGAGATCCCCAGATAATAAAATTCTAATATAGACTTTTTGCTTTCCAATATACACTATAAAAATAGGCATTCTTGATATATCTTAAGAAGTTGATTTTAGTTTTTCTGATGGAATTATATCTAAAAATGAAAATAATAATTTATTTATAATAAAATAGTAAATCAAAATACAAACTTATTGAAATTTATGCCAACGTATTTATTAGTATACTTATATTTTTGTAATTTCCATAAAATAACTCACAGTAAAATATCTATATTAATACTATGAAATTCATTTAAGTATATTTCAATAGAAGAGTACAGATATTGTTACTTTATTTTTTAGGAATATTGTTAAAAGATTAACATAAACATAAATAGCAATGAAGAAAGCAAAAGTTTTTATATAGATTTGTAGCTACCTCAAATGAAAGCTGACTCTCAGAAGTAAATTCTATATCATTCTTTCATTGAGTATCATCCAAATGCTTAATTTGAAAATAATTGATAACTAAATGAATTCAGTCCTTACTTATTGCAAAATACATGATATATGTTATTTAATAAAATATAAGATAGCTCGTCTGGCTATGATATTAAATTAGTTCTCAGTAAAAAGTGGTGGTAATATGACAATGACTTTGTAATAAATTATTTTAAATGGAATTCATTAAAGTAGGAATGGTGCTCACAGTTGATTCCAAGAAATTATGTTAAAATATTATTGCAATAATTCATCAAAAAGTAACTTTTAATAATTATTTTTCATTATATAATTAAATTCAAAAATTAGCAAGAAAAGCTAAAGATAAATTAATTATCACTAATAAAAATTCAAAAATAACAAAAATTATGCAAAATTTAATTTACAATAAGAGTTATATTAGGATAATCGTGCTTTAAATTAGCTTTCATTTAAAATAATCAATTTAGTGCCATTTTGAATAAAGTTATCAATAAAACATTTAACTTAAACGATGTGTTTCTTGCAAATCGAACAACTTTAAAATAGGAAAAATTGTGATAATAATTGATAATTTGATTCTGGAAATGCAAGTGAGTAATATTGTAGGAATACATTTGATTTGGGGAAATAATTTATAATTCAAATATTAAAATATAAAATTCGTGGCAGTTAACTTTCTGGAAACCTAGAAAATATGGTACTAGTTCGATAGAGAATTCAAAATCAACTGGACTTTACTATTGGCGGTACCCCTCTATCACATTCCTCAAGCGAGATAACACGACTTTATTTTTGGGTAAATTGTTTAGTTGATTATAATGTCAAAATTAAAGTCGATTTATCGTGCCTCTTTGTATCAGATAGAGGGGTACCGCCAATAGTAAAGTTCAGCTGATTTTGAATTATCTATCGAACAAGCACCATATTGTCTAGGTTTCCAGAAAGTTAACTGCCGCGAATTTAATATTTAATTAATTAATTTATCATTTATTTTCCCAAATCAAATGTATTCCTACAATAATGAGTTTATTTATGATTATTAATCTTGTGACTTTAGAGGAGATCTTATTCATCATAAATAATATAAATTTAATTTATGTGGTAGAATAAATTAATATTATAATACAAACATTTCTTATCGAACTTATACTATTTATATGGCAATTTAAGATAGTAAGCGTAATAAAAAGTCATACTTTTTTGAATATATAGAATGAATATGCAAATATTGGTTAATAATTATTGTCTAATTTATGTGCTTACATCCGTTAAAATTATTAAAACAACTAATATTCTTTGTTTGATAAAAATAAATTATAATAGTTATTTCTGAGACAATATTGTATTTATTAAATGTTATAACATTTATGAATATATTTTAATAATATAGTATTATTAAATGATGACAGTGATATTAATTATAAGCAAATGTAAATAATATCAAGCAAAGTTTTTAGATGATAATTAAAAACTTGAAATTATTTATATGAATTTAAAAAATATAATCTTCATTTTTAGATATAATGATTTAACTTAATTTGCCGCTTAATTACTATAAGTATTTTACAACAAGGAGGATCTAAAGATTGTTAAATTTGTTATTAAAAGTGTCAGCTGATACTTGGTTTGAAAATGGCCTCTTTCGTAAAGAATGAAATAGATAAATATAAATAATGGCATAATAATATCAAAACTATGAAGAAAGTTCATAACAAGAACTTTTAATAATAAAAGGAAGGATAACGATAAAAAATAGTAAATTTAACAAAAATAATCCCTTATTCTAAAATTTAGTCGTAAAGAAGTTTGGAATAACTTATTGATTAACGAGTTATACTCAAATTAAATTATTTAACAATTCACTGTTTAATACTAAAATCAAATAATCAATTTTAGTCGTGACTTTGATGTATCTGAAGTGAGTTGACGTGGCAAGTCGTGAACTCAAAAACCACCTCGTCCCCCATTACACTTCTCCCTGTACTGAGATGCATACGAAACAGAGGCTAGCTATTAACTAGGAGTACCCCCGCAGAGCTCGCAGAGATCTGCGGAATCACTTATGAATATAAATAATAACCAACAAACTATTGAATTAAATTCTATATGATACATTTATATAGCAAAATGATAAGCATTTAATAGTTAGAATGGCTAAGTCTATTTTATTTATTCAAATCAAAGAAAATTTAATGAATAATAGAATGTATTAAAAAGGGATTATTAATACTATTAAAAAAACCAATTTGTGGTAAAAATAAAATTCTTGATGAAACACCAACTTAATAATAACTAAAAGCAAGACTTATTTGTTGATTAAAACTTTTTCTCTAATAATGAATCTCATCATTATTGAAATTACTAAAACTATATAATCTTAGTTTTTCCCAATTAAAATTGTCTGTAGTGCTTATTTAGTTGATAACAATCATAATAAAACCATAGAATTAAATTATAATACTTGACGTCTTCATCTGTTGAACTTTCCTAAGTGCAAAGTGCTAAGATTAATATAGTTATGCTTAATTTTTTACTTTTTATAATTCATCAAATATTTAATTAAGTAGAAAACTCACAAAAATGTGCAATTTAATATAGCAATGGTTAAATATATACTTTAGAAAATAAGACCTCAATCGTCTTAAACAAATAGAAATATCAGTAATAAATGTATTTTAATATGAAGAATAGACTTATCATGTCGGGAATTAATACCAAAATGAATTAGAAATAAATAGGTGTAGTAGAATTGTAAATTATATTTGACTGTGGGTGCTGATATTTTACATGCAATTGGAATATTTACCTGTAAGTTGATACAAGAGGGCATGAAGGAAACTGTACTCTAAAGAAAGTTTAAGGATTACTTCATAGAAATCTTGAGTATATTTCGAGGATTAGTACGAGGAGAGATTTGCTCTCATTATTGATAGAAAGACACTAGTATTAAAGTTATTGATATAATTAATTATATAATAAAGGTCCGCTCTTTTATAATTGTTCTATTTGTAATAAATTCTTTTATTTTGATCTCAAAGTCAAGTCAGTAGTCATCTACTGCAAGTTTCTATTGCATTATGATTAATTTTGCCCAGCTAATTATACAATATATCAATTAAAATCTTTTGAGGATATTTTTATAATTAATTGCAGATATTGATATATGAAAGTTGCCAAAATGATTTTCATTTAATTATACGGATATTAAAAAGATTGAATTTGGAAATAATTTATATTATTTTAGCAAAATATTATGTGATTATTTTTTTAAATTTAAAGAATTAATTTAAAAGTTTCAATTTTTAAGGCGGTTTAAATGAATAAGAATAGATATTTGATTATTAATATCTCGGCATACCACAAATATTCATCTTACTACTTTTAAAAATAATAACTCTTGAAAACTGAATAAATCTTTAAATAAAAATATATAAATTGTTAATTTATAATGATATAATTTGTTTTACCAAATAACAAAAAATCATTCGTCTTAATTTAAATATTTAAGAAAATCCATTACATCTATCAAAGTTATGATTTATATTTGATTAAAAATAATATAAGCTTACGTTTAAACAATAAAAATCTAATAATATTATTTCAGTTAATCACAGTATACTTGAACTTATGTTATTATATTTAATCAACCGCCAGCAGTTTTCAAAAAGTGCCGACGGTTGCTGGTTGCTGCTGATTTAAGTTTTAAGCTTAGAATATAATATTCTGATAATTAAATAATAAAGATTTCACACTTATAATTAATCATGTTCAGAATTTAAAATATCAATAATCCTTATAGATCTGTATAAATCTGTAAAGAATTATAAATTTAACAGATGATTTAAATAATATTAAATGGGCTAGACCCTTATATGCTTTATTGCTTATTGATCGGGGGCCCCCAGAGACCTCAATGTGATCAAATTATTATTATTATTATAAATCTAACATAAAAGTAAATGAATTTAAATAATTATCCGTAAATTTATTGTTATTTATTAGTTTTTTAGAATTTAAACTATTCTATTTTGACTATAATAGATCTTATAGGACTTCTGATATTTATCAAGAAATTTTATTCCTGAACTTAAAATGTTCCTAGTTTTTGATGATGGCAATTAATACATTCAAAAATAACTTAAATTTGCAAAAATTGTCAAATTTCAGATACAGTTGGTACTTCTTAAAAACTATCGACAGTTGAAAATATGTATGAATTATGAATTTTTAAGTATACAACAAAGTACAAAGTTCGAAGAATGCCTGCATTTATATTTAATATATGTTATATGATATTATAAATAAAATAAATTTTTACAAACGACATGGTTTTTATAAATTCTGTAAATTTGAACTTTAAAAAAATTAATCTTGGCAATATTAGCACGAAAGATAAAACTATGAAAAAATTAAATGATTTTGTTTCTAAAATTATTTTTTTAAAAAAAGTATAAATTTGGTGAACCCCCAAGTTCACCAAATAAGCAAAAAATGTTTATAATCTATTATTGCAAAACAAATTATATAATTTTAGAGTTAGAAGGCTAGAGACCAAGATAGGGAAAAATAGAAAGATAAAATTTTATTAAGATAGAAATGAGAGGGTAGATCTAGTTCCCATCGATATTGCCCGCAATATAGTACCTTGTTATTTCAATGATTGTTAGTTTTCAAAATCGACCTATTTCCTATGATTATAACTCATAGCAGGAAAATAATAAAAGGTATGGAATTTTGTTTGAAATAATTTTGCTAAGAATTATATTAATTAGCAGTGAGAAAATTTTTATCGTACTTAGTTGATCATTTATTTTCTCAAAACTATTTAAAAATACTAAATTTGCTTAAGTGTTGGGAGTCATTATTTTTTGCAAGATGAAGCAACTTTCATTATTTTTAGAATTTATGATATTATCAAACTATTTAATTTAAATTTTATGGGCTATAAAAACGCAGTATTTTTATTTAAAAAATTGAAATAAGAGTGCTTTATCATGTTTCTAATCGCATTCTAAGCTTACAATTGAAATTAAATCACCTCTTCATAGATTATAAATTGTTATAAAGGCTTTGTATTTAAATATTTATTTTTGTGGTTAAACTTAGTTTTCTTGGATCTAATGCTATTCTAAAACTATTTTCATGCATATTAAGTCTATTCAAAGACTGCAAAATACTCCTGCTTCTGCTGTAATTAAATAAAATTGTATAATTGAAGAAATTCTATGGCACAATTGATTTAACAATATCTAGTGAATTTTTATATTAATACTTTATGCCCTTAAAGATTTTTAAAATTAGAGGTAACTTTCTAGATTCGGTACCAGTTCTAGTATCTGCTAATCATAATAGAATATTAATAAAAGCTAATATCAAAGTTACACTTATAAGCTTCCTCATTGTTGATTTTATGATGTAACTGTAATTTAAGCGTTAGATTTATCTAATTTTGGAAATATTTAATTAATTTATTCGATTAGATTTTAAACATATAAATTGAATTGTTAAAATATTTCCCTTTTTTCCTTCTGTTCTTCAGATTTATACCTAGATATTAAAAATTTCAATTTAATTAGATTTCATTTATTAAATAACATGAATTTTTAATTTAAAATCTCAAGTTAATAGGTCGTTAAAAAGCCATGGCGACTTTAAGCTATCTCATGTTAATTAAAATTAGTTTTTGCAAATAATGTAGATATAAAAAATAAATCAGTTGAAATTAAAATTACTTTCTTTATCTATAACTGACTAAGGGAGTAGAAATGAATAAGAAGGAATCGCTAAATATTAATGAAACTTCAAATAAATATTGATTTCTACAGGTTTGAGGATCTATAAACGGGCTCAAGTTTAAGCGAAATATTTCATTAAAGGACAGGCAGCAAGAGTAAAAATGGCAAGAAAAATGTTGAATAAAATTTGGAGTAAATTGGGAAATTACTTGATTTCTATTTTGTTCCAAATTAACTAAAAAGCTTAAATTAATTGATACAGATAAGTAGAATGATAATTCAATATTAGCTGATTTTGACGAAATAGCATCTAAGGGTCATAAAGAGACATCTTATTAGTTATAAAGTCAAAATTTTATATTTTAGTTAAACACATTTAAATAAATTATATAAATTTAAGCAATTATACAAATTGAATATATATATTAATGCATTAGTATATTTAATTTAAATTTAGTTTTTTCTATATTTAAGGCTATATTGCTATTATATTAATAGTTTAAATATGTACTTCTATTATAAATCTATTATTAATTATAAAAGCAAAAGTATCTAATTACATAGTGATTTTTAAAGTTATTTTATAATAATAATAATAATAAATAATAATAATTAACTCGCATCGAGGGGTCAAGCCCCCCTGAGCATATCAATTAAGAAAGGACATTGTCCTTTTTGTTAAAGTTCCTTCATAAGAGTTCATGTCCCTCCCATTGTCTGGAGGTTGAGATTGATCCTTGTCTCGTTAGGTCTCTAAGGTTTTGTTATGGCAATTATGCCAGTACTCCCAATTTGTAGTCTATGGTGTTGAAGAAGTCATCTGACTCCATAAGTTTGAGTTATTGTTTAAGGTCGAAACCATATTGCCAGAGTATAAATGGCAAAATTTGGCAAATTCGTAGAGAATTTGCACAGTGGTACATGATTCTGTACCAGAGAGTATTCATTTCAGTGAAGTTTTATCCAGCTAGTTTTTAAACAATTTGGTTAAGGTTTCCATCAAAGTATGGGTGTTGTTATGTTCTAGTCTTGGCATATAGGGCAATTAGTAGGTAGGCCATTTCACTTTTGTGGATAGGAACAGGGGTAGTGTTAGAGTGCATTGCTACTAGTATTCTCCAAATTACTTTAGCGATGATGACAGACCAAAAGGCCTCATCATCGTTGACTGGTGATTCAATCTTTTTGATAGCCTAGAAATAAAGTTCTTTGTATACTTGTGAAGAGTATAGAGAAGCATAGGGTGTTTATTTCTTGCTTTAAATGATCTTTAGAATTTGATAGGGCTAAAAGACTGTTTTTAGAAGCTCTGAATGAAGCTTGTCTAACGTTTCCAAATATAGAGGAAACTAAGAATATAGAATATTCGTTGGTTTCTCTTGGCTCATGGCAGCAGTTTGGAGTAGGTTAATTGTGTCAAGGATTTGGTCCTTGGGTAGTTGTTACCAATCTTTGATTTGGATTTTCAAGAACTCTATGGGAACTTGAAGAGCAATGGTAGTTTAGTCCATGTCTGATAATGCCTCAGTGTCGAGGGAGGATAGATCAGATAGTCCTTAGAGAAATTCTTTGCTGCTGTCTTTGAGAACTTTCCTATCGGGTTCAAGAAGGAAGGTTTAAGCAAAGTGTAGGTCATAGTCTTAGTTGATGTTAAGTTAGTGGTTGAACTCTTTGTCAGGTGGATTCTGTTCTGATAGCATCTGGTCAGAATCCTGGTCAGAAGACATGTTCTGATCAGCCTGGTATTAAATAGGGAGTGAGCCTTAACCTTGGTTAAGGTTGGGAAGAGAAGTTTTGAGGGCGTCACTTGAAAGTTAGTTTTTGGAGACTGTGTCTTGTCTCGCTCTGTCATGGATCCAAGAAATGATTCTAGTGAGTTTAAGGAGTCCAATGTTGTCAGGGATAGTTGAAGAGATAAGAGTCTACGTAAGTGAGGAGGGGCTAGCTAGTGTCCTAGAAAGTTCAAGAAACTTGTCGGAGGCTAGTAGTAGGAATCCCGCTCGTCTGAGTTGTCCCCAAGTCTCCTTGGAAAAGAGAATCTCGTTGGGGATGTAAGGAGTCACTCTTCTCACTTTGTTAAGAGATTTGAGAGAAGAGGGTTCGAGCTTTGAGTAGAAATTTTTGAGGTATCTGATGAAGGAACCAAATATGTTTTTGTGCTTTTGCTCGATTTTAATGTACATCCTATTTATTAACTTTCTAATTTAATAATAAAAAAAAAAGTTATTTTATTTCATTAAAATATATAATTATAATGAGATTAAATCGAAATTACTTAATTAAAATTAATTATTAATCATAATTTTATAATAAGTATTGAAGTATAGTGTAATAATAATGAAGATTTGAAGATCATATAATAAGACAATACAATACAATTTAAAAAAATAAAATTTACTAGCATTAATTTAAATTTATTCTTATCGCATTTAATTAATAATGTTGTTCCAAGATAGTAAAAACTAAAAATATCAGAAAGGCGGAAATAATAACCATAAGAATTATTTTCTAGAGAAATTAAGAAATTAAAAACATCATAAACCATTAATTATATGATTTTGTAAAATGTTGAGATTATGTTTGATGTTGGGATTAAGTTAATGGCACCAGAGGACAAAATTTAAAAAATGTCCTTAAAATTTTTCATATTTTCAAAAGTTAGTAGTTCTTTGGCAAGCTCTCTCACTGATTTTATGTTATCCTTTACGTCCTAGAACTTTTTTCCTGCTAATTGATTCCAAATCATGACAAGTAGTGAGTAATTGTCTCTTCAAGGTTCTGCAATAACTTCTCCCATATAGTTTGACTCATAAATATAGGGACACAACTTTAAGTTAGTTTCAATGGTGGGTTATTCCTAAAATTAGCTTCTTGAAAAATTGCTGTAAGAAGTATCGTCTAAATTGACTTTGATATTCTCTGGCCTTAAATTGAGATGAACCACTTAATCATCATGTAACTTTTTTACTGCAATAGAGGCACTTATTATACATCTCCAGGCAACTACTCTTCTATGTTGAAGATTTACTCTCTTCTATATTAAAGATTCAAAAGTTCACCTAATCTAAAATCAAACCCTTTCATCCAAATCAGTAAATATGTGGGACTAAAATAAATCTTTGCTATTTAGTCAAGTTGTTTAGCATTGTTTCTTGCAAATTACTTTTACCAATAAATATCTCATTGAAATCTCTCTCAGTAAGGACCATCTTGACTTTAAGAAAGTATTTGATGCCTTGAAAATTGATTGTAGTTGAGGTGTATTCTTTATTCAGCCAACTCTTCTATAAACATTATGAGCACGCAATTTTATGATGTCATTTGTTTTATTTCTTATTCAAAGTTTTAATAGTTTGCTGAAATATGATTAATCTTTAACTTAAAGTCAATTTTATAAATAGTTATAGTACTGAATTGATTAATATTAGTGATGACTTCAGGCACCTCAAATTAATTTTTATTCCAATATTAATGTTCCTCTTATTTAAGTTCTTCCTTTTATTTTTGTGCTTCAGTATTGGAAGTTTTGAGTTCTTTTGAAATTTAAGTTTTCTTGTTTTATAGTTGTGATCAATTCATGTTTTAAATAATCTATATGTAAATAAAAGTAAAAATTTAGATATCTTTAATTTACTAATGGGGATAGACAGCATAGAGGAGCTCCTAATGATAGTGAAAAATTAGGTGTTTTTCAATTCTGTAGTTGGGTATCTACCACTGAACGTCTTTTGACAAACCTTACATATGTATCTTCCTTTATGTTTTAAATGGAAAAACTTCCCCTACTTTCTAGAATGAGTCTTTATGTGCTTAGTGTATTATTTTCTTGTCAAAATTTTGTCACAAATAGTGCAAGTATTAGATGTTGTAGATTATGATTTTTCTGACTTTTTCTCATTTCCACTATTTAAATTTTATCCTTACTATGATTGTGCAAGGCTTTCTTACATTCAAAGTTAAGAATTTTAAATCATACAATCTTCTTTAGGGCAACTTGAAATTTCGATAACAGAAGATTAGTAAATATCGTTTTGAATTTAGGCTGCTCAATGATTAAGAGTCCCAACTTTTCTTATTACGTTTTAGTCCCATTTACTATTAAATAGCTTAATTTATAAAATTATTAATAGTCACAGTATATTTTTAAATAGCTTAATCCATATTATTTAATAAGTAAAATAAAGTTAATACTTAAAATAGTAAGGGAACTCAAATTTTATTTAAAAAATAGAACTAAAAATCAATAGCATTATAAAATTTTGAAATCTCACAAACCTAGATAATAGTAATTTCAAACCCCGAAAACCTTTTCAGATGTCCCCTGGGGACACCCTAGGGACATTCATGTTTTATAGGGGATATAAACATAAAATTTGAGTCCCTGTTATAAATCTCTTAACAATTTATAGAACTCTTAGAATATATAACATTAGCTATAATGTAGAGATTCTCGCAGAATTATAACTAATAGCTATTTCAGCTTAAGCTACTTCATATAGCCAATAAAAAATGCTCTTAGTCATAGGATAAGGGTTCTTTGAGAAATGTGAATATTAAACAAAACTAATAAAATAAAATTGTAATTAATTAATAAACTTATGGCAATTACGTAAATGAATTAAAACAGTGCTCAAATAAACACACAAATCCCTTCTAGTCAATTAGAAGGTCAGCTAAGTAGCAAATCCCATTGGTACAACTATTTCAAATTTTAGTTTAAGTATCAAATTTTTAATTGATTGTGGGCAATATGTTCATGCCTCCCTATAAAAAATGGATAATGAGATTTATTAAAGATGTTCTTAAAGGGACCAAAATACTCATCAAGTCAAATGAAGTAATTTGGATTAATGTCCCCTATTTCCCTGAATTAAGCTTGAAGAGTATTTGGGAGGAAGTCAAAGTAGATTAGGAATTTATTAAGTACTTAAATATTTACGAGGATGATGATGAGCTTCCTGATAGAAATTTTTTCTTTGGCATTCTAGGAACTGTTAGAAATGAGTATCTGTAAAGGATGGTTCATGACTAACAGTAAATAAGGGTTTTGGGGACACAAAAATTCAATTCTCATAAGTAATTAATTTTTGGAACTTCTTTTAAAAAAATCCAACTATTTAAAGCAAGACAAATATTTGCTTCACATATTTATATAGAGAGGAAAGGAAGAGCACTTTCACTATTGAAGTAAGGTTCGCAAATCAGAAGAATTGCTAAGAAAGGAAAATTGATTGAAATGAAATTTTCATACTCTGACTATATTAGCAACTCGAATAAAATTTAAGAGGAACACAAAGAGGGCTAAAAATAAGAAATATAAATTAGACGCCTTAAAAATAAAAGTTCTTCAACATTTTATATATAAGCATAATTTACTTTAAAAACAATATTCATTTAATCATTTTGTTTCTAATTGCAACTTAAATTTGCATTTTAATTGTATGCCGTTTTTCTGTCTTAAGGCAGTCATCTTACTTTATGTTTTGAATTGCGTTCTTTACTAATTTAGTAGTGTATTTTATTTGAAAAATTAAAGTTCCTTTCAATTATGTCCTTTTTATACTGAAGCTTAACTCTCGAAAATATTTCTTCAATTCAGTTATACTCTGATGAATAGGGGGCATTAAAAATATAACTCCACTCATTAGCTTTTATTTATTGTTTAAAAAACTTGTTGTAATGAGCTTTTTAATTATCCATGAAAATTATTTCTTATTAGCCTTTTTAAAAGTTGTCAACAATTTCAAGGCCTTAAATTAAGTCTGGAATCTTAATTGATTTTTCTTTAATAACGTAACCCCAATCGTCCAGAAATAAGTACTAGCGCAGCCAGAGTTTTGATATTAGTACCTCCATTTTAAACATCTTAATTTTGATAAGGTCCAGCCCATGATTTTTATTTTATTGAGTAAGGTTTGAAAATAGTCTAATCCAAATAAATTATGTTTTCCTAAAGCAAATAAGCCCTACATATTTACGGATAAGATTGAAGTTAAGCAACCTAAATTTAAGTCTTTTTAAATTCTGAAATCCTATATAATGATTTAGAATTTTTGTATTTCACTCCATTAGAGAGATAAATATTTCTTAAACTAGAAGTTTAAATCTTCGTATAAGGAAATTTGCGATGAAAATTTTTAGCCTTTTCAGCCATATAGTAAATAAAGCATTAGTTCCTTTAAAGTAATATTGTTGACTAAAGAGTTTAAATGATCAAGTGTCAAGTTCAAAACTTTTTCATTATGTTTTTTTTGCATTATTAAGGCATGTTACCAGGATTAATGCAAGTTTTTCTAATTATATTAATGTGAAACCCAAATATTCTTACAATTTATCTATTGATAAAATAAGTTAACTTGGCAATTAAAGGATCTTGATCTCCAAATCTAAGTTTGATAATTTATGTTTGTGTTTACTCACTTATAGAACTATAGATATTCTATTTCATTTAAAATTAATTTCAATTAAATTTATAATTTTCAATTTTTCACCAAAATAATTCTTATGAATCATGAAGATGAAGAATAAAAATATAAAAAGTTAAATAATCCCTATATGAATGAAAAATTTATATTTATATTGATTTTGAGATTTAAATAGTAATTTGCTGAATAAATTAATATTTAGCAATGTAATTATTGTTATTTAATCATTCTCTTAAGATTATAAATTTCTTATAGAAAATGTGGTACTATCGGCTTTTTCCTTGCTCAATTCTAAGTTGAATGGCAAATGTTTTTCATGTCCTTTGAATAGAGCACTTCATTGAGCATGTTTAATATGGTATATTATTTTCATAATTAAACAAATTTTTATATTTAAAAACTTATAGATATAGTAATCGTGCCATACAGATGGATAATATGGTAATAGTCACACAAATGAGAGGAGCTTTAAGATTGAAATACATATAGCAATGGTACTTTTTAGATTCAAAGCCCGTAGGGTTATTGATATCAGTGATACCAAGTGAAATAAAGTTCATCAGGAATAAATGAGTGACTTCAGGAATTTATTGCTAATCACTACATCGCACTGTTGGGAAATTGCCTGTAATGGATAACAAGCGGCGATCAGCAACACGTCCTTTGTTACACGAGCTAACAAGAAGTAATACGGGTAGTTAATTTTTCCCAAAAGTATTGAGCTAAATTATTTTGAAGGTTTGTAGCCAGGTTACTAAAAATGGACGTTTCCCAAAAGAGTAGCAGGAGCAGACGATCCTTTGACATCACCGTTAGCAATTTCTGCGGGAGTAACTAAGTTGCCAAGCTTAGGATATTCTCAATATTCTTATGTAGAGACAATGTAATAGCTACTGAAACACGATACTATGAATTCTGTGACTAGTAACGATGAATGTTGTAACTAGATACACTGGGTCATGCAACAAGGTACTTAATGTATTATAGCTAATTTAATTGTACGGATCTTCGGACCTGATCTTATCACATCATTAAGATTGCTGATTAAATAATGGCGATAGAGGAATAGGCTGGATATGTACGGTTGCATCATAAACGAGTTCGAACAAGTATCGATCATAAATCTTTGAAATAAAGGAATTGTTTTGAAGTTAATAAATAACAATATAGATTTATATAATTTTCTAGATTAAAATTAAAATGGAACTGTAAAACATAATAAAAGAGAGATAGTAACCAAGAAGCTAAAGACTTACTTATTTAAGTTTGCAAATGTAGGTTAATAAATCTCAAATTTCAATTGATGAACTTTAATTTAACTTGAATTTATTTGAATAAATCAACAAAGCATTAAATTTTTCAAAATTTAGACAATTAAAACTGCGATGTTGAATTTAACAAGCAATAATTATAGTAACATTTTTTCTAATCAAATCTGTGCACAAGCTAACTTATTTGAGTCTAGAATAAAGTTGAATTGATTTAGAAAATAAAATAAAAATAAATAAAAATATAATTAATATTTTGCCTCAAAATGCACAATTTATGGTATACTTTAAATAAAGACTGTGTATTATGGTATTAATCTAAAAGTTAAATATAATTTGATTTAAGAATAAATAAATAAATAAATAAAAATTGGCATTTTTGTATTATTATTATTATTAAAATATAATCGATTTGAGGAATTTGCATAAATAAATTCAAATTGGTTTCAACAGCATTCTTAACAGTCACTAATTTACTACACTATTAATACTAGTTTGATTTATGCTTATTAAATATAATTAATTAGCTTCAAAAAATATACATTTATTTCCAGATTTATTAAAATTTTGCCTTTTTATGGTAAAAAATGTACAATGTACAATAATGCGTACAAAAAAACAAATTTACAAAAAATGTACAGTGTAAAATTTTGGAGAATGAAATTAAATAGTAAATGTACAAATCAGTGATGTATAATGTATTTTAAGTTTTAATTAATATTATGCGTTAGTTTTTAATGTCGAAATCATCTGATCTGAGCCACTCCACCCCCGCTCGCTGAACACACTTTATGCCTCTACCGACATTACATCAGACTGCGCTCTACCGCATCTTTGTCTGAGCTTGATCACCCGTGCTCTAAGAGCCTCTCTGTGCCCGGTTCCTACTATGGCTACCGAGATATTATGTTGCACAAGACGCAGATTCCGCATTTTCAACACTGATCGAGGTGAACGCCGTAAGTTACAGTGTCCGGGAGCTGCTCTAAGAGCACGGATGATCAAGCTCAGACAAAGATGCGGTACAGCGCAGTCTGATGTAATGTCAGTAGAGCCATAAAGTGTGTTCGGCGTGCGGGGGTGGAGTGGCTCAGATCAGATGACTTCGACATTAAAAACCAATCGCATAATATTAATTAAAACTTAAAATACATAATGCATCACTGATTTGTAAATTTACTTTTTAATTTCAATCTCCAAAATTTTGCATAGTACATTAAAAAAGATGTCTATAGTTATATTTTTATTTTCAAAATATTTGATAAAGGTATATAAATATTTTAGAAATCTAACTTATTTTATATATTAAACAGTGTCCTTCAAATGCCTTAGTTGTTATGATGGAGATTGATTACTATCTGTGATATAATAGTCTAATTTATTAAGGTACTTAATTATTTCCAATTGGAAAAAGAAGAATTATTATAATCACACCGACTTAAGATTTTGGGGAATTTTGAAAGATTAATGTTGCCGCTTCGGTTTTAAAGATTTTTTTTGCCAACGACTTAGACCCCCAATTAATATATATAAAATATTTACAAGTTAATAATCATAAAAAAAGAAGAAACTTTATTTTTTCTCTTTACTATCTAATATTCAGAGTTAAATAAATAAATATTTTAAATTAAAATTGCATATTATTAAATTATAATTTCCAAGTGAGTGGAACATAAGAGCGAAATGCCCAACTTCTCGACCAACACAAAAAAAATTTCATTTCAACCCTCATCAGAGGATCAAGACTCAAAGACATTGTTGACATCATCATCACAGAGTCTATGAACAACGATTGGGGACATCTAACAATTCAAAAAGTCATCTACATTGCCAAAAAAGTTGCCTAAATTAACCCATCCCTAATCTTAAAACTTAGAAATGAAGCCAAAATCAGAGCCCACAACCAAAACAACCACTACATTGCTAACTGGCTTGAACTCCTAGCTTAGTCTCTCTACCTAGTCCAAGTTAACAACAAATGGATCCCTAAAACCTAATAGCCAGCTACTGATTTCGGTAACATCAACTCCCAATCTCCGGAGTTCATTTCTAAACCTTCCTCCCCCATTAACACCAAAATCGACTTTCATCCACTCGAAAGTGCACTTTCATAATTTCGAAACAGGTTCTCTCAATAAGAGATGCTGAACCTCAACCAGTAATTCATGCAGGAAGAGCAGGAACTCTTAGCTTCTCAATGCGCCATTCTTCAAGCGCCAAAAGACAAGTCTAGCTACTAGACTATGACTCTGAAGCCGACATCTCCTTCTATGAAGAAGGTGAATAATCCTTTACGTCCTCTAATACGTCACGTAACAAAATTCCTATTCAATAGGAACTTTTAAACCTTATCAATGAATCACCCTTTAATAAGATTTCTGATTAGGAAAAATTTAAACAAGATTCCTAATTAATAATAAAAAATTAATCACTATTAAATATGAGCGATTAAAGAGACGTCCAAATGAAGGACAAAGCCTCCACTAAAGTCAAAGACCTTCCAGACTACTACAAAACTAAGACTGATATAGCTTTCTAATCCCTAATTGACGAAGCCAACAATGGCACCAAAGTTTCAGCCAGAACTCTATTTCAAGCACTGGAACTCAAAGAACAAATCGTCTTCCTCAGAATATAAGCAGCAACTCAAGGACTAGCCAACACAATTGCTTACTACTTCGAACAAGTCGAAGACATCCTTGACAGAGAAACTAAAGCACAGCACACCATAGCTAACGACCTTGGTACTCCTAAACAAATCAGAACCTTTCTCAAAACCATTGACAAACTTAGATCCTACAACTAAGATGTCATTATGTAGTGCGACACAGACCAAGACATTATGCTAAACACAAACACAATCAGATTTAAAACACCTTGGAACTTTTCCAAGAATCTCTCATCCGATCTCATTTTCTTCATGAAAGAAAATTTTAAATCTTTTATTTCCCTTGGTCTTATTAAATTCTCAGTCAAAATCTTATAAGTTTAATCATCAATTAAATACAAACATGTAGGTGACGATGCCGTCACCATCTTAAGACAAGACCGAAGAAGACAGAATTAATTCACGGGTAGAAAACCAAACAACAAACAAAGACAACCAAAAAGACCCAGGAAAAACAACAAAAAGAGAAGAAACAACCAAAGGAACTGAGTTCCTTTTTAATGATATGCTCGGGGGGCTTTAAACCCTCGATGCGAGTTATTTATTTATTTATTTATTTATTATTATTAAAATTGCATTTAAAAAATTGCATTAATTTATATTAAGTTTAATAATTAAATTTAATTTAAATTTTTTTTAATCCACTGTTTTATATTAAATTGGATTTATTTTGGCTTAAAATGATTAAATATGTAACTATGTAATCCGTTTTTAACCATATCATATTTATCTCCAATTAATTTCATTATTGATAAAATATGAACATCAGGAAATCAATTAATCAAAATAGAGAGTAACTATAAGGTAATGTATAATTATTAATAAAAATTTAATCAATTAATTATTACTGGAGTTTCACCTGTTGATTGAGCCATCATACACTATTGAATATGTCAAGGCCAAGATTCAGGACAAGGTAAGTTTATATTTCATGCCCTTTATAGTGCTTACTGTACTGTAGGTCTTGAATGAGTTAGGCTTGGTTGGTCCTCAATAAATTCTACCCATACACAATTGGATGCTGGAGACACAAACAAACAGTACAGTTTGGAGTTCAGATTTCTCGGCACAAAGGTCAGGAGATTGGGGGAGTCAAACTTCGGCTGCTACCACTTGCACCACAAGTCCTAAGTGGCCACCTCATAGGACCAACCAAGCCCGACTCATTCATTTATCAAAATAAAAAATATTAGTAATGAATTAGATAATTTAAAACATAAGTTGAAGTATTTACATATTAAAGAGAATAAGCATTTGTATAATTAGTGACTTCATTATGTGTGTATACGAATTTATTTATTTGTAGGTATATTTATATTTTTTTCTACAGCATTTATAAAATCTGAGAAAAATAATTAGGTTGATATAATTAATCAAGAATATAAATTAATTAAAAATGAGGTTGAATAAAATAGAACTTCAAAAATTATTAAAAAGATTATATGCCTATTAATGTTTCGTGATACTTAATATCATTAAAATTCAAGAGTTTATGCTACAGTAAAATAAATTTCCTCATTATTAAAGATACAAGAAAAGATCGTATAGACAATAAAACAAAGAATAAAAGTGAAAAAATTAACTAAAATAAGATTAAAGGAAATAAAATAAAAAACTATACAGATTAATAATTATCTTATCTGGTTTCTAAAGATACTTTGAAAGAATAGATGTTGCTCTCTTTAAAATAAAAACTATAGTTTTCCTTAAACAGTTTGCAGAATAAAATTTATTGCCAACGACTTTATACAGAATTTATAAAAGTCATGGGATTAGATTTAAGGAATATAGGACTTAATATAATTTGACAGAACATAAAAGGCAACTAATAAAATAAGATTTATTAAGAGTTAAAGAATAGCTAACTAAAATCAATAGTACTAATAATAATATTAAGTATTTAGATGAAGCTCTATTAGAAGCTCCCACAATAACTTACAAAACTTGGGCCCATAAATACACTAATTAGACACTTTTTAAGGAAGGTACTAAATTGGACATATTGACTGCAATGGTTATCATTAGCTCTAAGTTTGGACTTGAAGGATTCAGAGTTATTAAAAAGTAAATTAAGATCGATGATCCTTTACAAGTTATTCAAGAATTAAATACAAACTATGATTCACAACCTTTGACAATATATCTTGACAATCTAATAACATCACTCCAAGATATTCAAAGAAAAGGATGAAGCTAATGGGTGGCAACTCTTATTTAATGCACCTTACTAATTATAGTTCAACTGTATAGAGAATGTTTTTTCAAGAGTCAAAAGGGTATATAAAAAATAGTTAATTAAACATTAGTCTAAAATCACAAATATACAAAACTTTTTATCAGTAGTAAAATCAATTAGTCAATTGACATAAATGATTCTCAAATGAGCGAATTACATTTTTTAAGTTTACTTAAATTAAAACTTATGAGTTTATTTATAGTTAAGTTAATTTATTCAAAATTAAGCATACATAAATATTTATGTCACTAATTCATTTGAATTCTTTTAGTTGGAGGGCTCCTCTTTATTGCGTTGTCTTCTCTTGTTAACATATTCATTTATGTTTATCTCATTTAGTTGTTGTTGTTATTAAATTCTACAGTGTTTTATATTTCCTAGCGCTTTCGCTTTTTCTGCTGTTTTCGACCAAATGCCTTAATTTTGAGCATTGAAAGTGCTTTATCCCTCTTTTCTATACAGACATAATTATTTATGTTAACTTACTTTAAAATGAGGGACAGACTGTATTTCCCTAAAAAACTCTTAACTTATCTAAATTGACTCCCCTTTTTACTCTTCATCGAGAATCTTATTTCTAGCAGCTTACTGCGACATAACCATTTATATCAACCGTTCGTTTTTGATTGTTTCCAGAACTCCAAAGAAAAAATAATTGTCTGGAAGATTCTTTATATCGTCGCATATACCCAGGTACCTGCTAAGCGCTTAATCTTACTTGACATGTTTGAATATGTTCGCGACACTGAGCTCAGGATAGTTTCGTACGTTGACATAAATGACATCAGCTTATTTAAGTCGCTCTTTTCGTGAAGCGAGGACATCTCTTATGAATTTCATGTTTTTCCGCTTATATGAGGGCAGATGGTATCCCACTAACAAGGTTAACATAATAAGACTTACACGAGTATTTTAAGTGATTGTACCAATTCTGCTTTGTATTGAGGATTCCCTCTAAGACCCTTGAATTTATGTTCACAATATTTTGCGAAGACTCAATTAGAATTTCATTTATTTTCCTATTATTTGATAAGGTTGATGTGAGGTTACTAATTAAGGAATGATATTTTAATTAAACTAAGTTTAATTGGATAAACAAATATAAAGACATAAATAAACTAATTTTATTGGTTTAAAATTTAATAGCATACATAATTAAAGTTCTTATGGAACAGCAAACAATCCTTATGCAATGAGTTAAAAGTTATATAGATTAATAAATATCTTATAAAGCGTTAGCTGTTTGATATAAAATAAAATGTGTTAACATAAATATATTTAGAAAATTAATTAATTTAATTATGTTCATTAAAATCTGAGGATTCTCCCACCATGTTTATAAATAAATTTCTAACCTATTTCAGTAATCGCCCAAATCTTTCTCAGTGATCTCCTAGCAAACATAATAATTTATGTCAATATTAGTGAATATTATTTGTACATTAATTAAGACTCTCAGCTTTTTCATTACTCAATATTAAATAGAATCTATTAAATTAAGTATATAAAAATAAATATGAGGAATGATTAATCAAGTTTATCGTCTCTATCTAGTGATGAGAGTAATTCGAGTGATAGAAACGATAAAATAAATTCAAGTGTAATTAATGAATCCTAACTAAGCTAAGATAAAATTGGAAAGCGAATAAAAAAGGGAGATGGAGAATACGCTCAATACTATTCTAAGTGGCAAGAGAGGAGATCATCTTGAGCCCAGAACAAAGCCAAGAAACCCAGAACTCTTGTGGAATGTAGTTATGTAAACTTTAATATATACCCCTTTAACTTAAGAGCCACAAGCAGTACATGAGAGTGAAAATGGGAAATTCATATAAATAAAGCTTGGAGGAAAATATACCTGCCTTATTTGTTCCAAAGTCTAAGCAAAGTCCCATTTCTCTTCAAAATCAAAACTTTTAATACACAAAAATAAACATTAATAACATGAAATTTTGACTGCTGGTTATCCAAAACTAGTAAGCCTTTGTATTATTTATACTTTAAGAAGCATAATTAAATCATTTAAGCAGATCGAACTTTGAAACATAAGTAAATTGAGAGTTGTGATGGTGGAGGATCTAAAAGTTATACTTTAAACTCATAAAACATAAATAAAAAGTAATCTAAAGATTTATCGCAATTATCTAGTGAAAGCTTACAAATCATAGACACAAATGTTAGTAGTAAATCAATGCAAGTAATTGGCATAATTTAAAAAGTTAAAAAGACCTTCAAAGTATAATTAATTGGTTCTGTCAAACATGAAATCGCGATGGTGCTTGAGCTTTGATGAGAAGCTTAATTACTATGATTAGATTAAAATAAATTTGATTCTATTGAAGGTGCTATATTAACACTATAGTATGAGAAGCTAAACAAATTCTAAAATTATGCACAATACTTTATGGAACGAGTATAAAATCATGCAACATATTCGAGAGCAAAAATAAAATTTTGAGGATTAAATTTAAGGGATAATGTTTGATAACGAGGCGATTTATGTTAAAAGATTAACTTTCGACTAAACATTGGAATAAATTATAAATACTAAACTTTCCTATTGCAAAACTTAACAGTAATTATTAAAAGCAATTGATGCTGTAAATGAGCTTCACTCACTTGGAATTGTTCACAGGTTTTTTAACCCAAAAAATATATAATTTAGACTAGAGGAAATCAAATACCCTTTCTTAACAAATTACAGTTACTCTTCATTTATTAGGTAAAAATCATTAGCATCTGCAATTCCTTTAACCTGCTATCTACATTTTGTAGATTTGAAAGAAATGGAAGACAGCGACATTAGATATGATACCTACTCCTTAATATTTATCATAATTCGAATGAAGTTTGGAAAAGATTTACAGACTTAGAATAAACAACAAACGACTTTGGAGAAATTGCTACATTTCTCAGATAAGAAAAAACTTTTAAAAATTACAGTATTAATATACTGAATTATATTTGTACTGATTTTGATAGGATTCTTTCTTTGAAATGTTTAGGTAAAATAGTCGAATAGTATTTTAAAAAAATGAAGTTTTAATTAATAATATCAACCTACTTATTTTTCTCAGATTTTTATAATTGTGTTTTAACTGACACATATGATAACTGTTGTAATATTGTAAAACTGATTACTTAGAGTATTTAGTCATAAATTAAAATATAATCGTGACCATGTCTATTATTTGCTCATTTTTGATATTATCATTTCCCTATTCTAATCCTAAGTTTATCATTGCCCTTCCCTACACATTAATGAATTAATCATCAAATTTGGAAAAAAAAATTAAATGATGACTAAAAAAAGATAATATAAGTTAATGGGGGAAAGCAATTATTATTCTTACCTGAAGATGTTATCATAAATTAGTTGCTCTCACATTCACTTTTAATATAGGATTATGAATATATTTTCTATTATAACATAAATTCAAATATCTTTTAATTTGGAGTTATTTATAATTAATAGTAGTCTAGCAATCTTAAAGATTAGACGTTATTTTAATATTAAAATAAAACCATATCTAAAAAATCTGAATACTCCTGTTCAATAGTGAATTAGAGAAACAATATTAATTTCAACAAATATATCTCTAAACAAATCTAAGTAGATAATAAATAATTATAAATTAAAAATAGTGAATGATAACAATATATTATCTATTGAAATATTGGGGACTTCTGATCTTATAATCGTGTAGGGACAAGATAAGCATTTTTCTGTGTGGCTTTAATAATTAAAAAATAATGTCCTCTCATAATATGAGAGTATTCTTCATTCGACTGAATAATTAAGTTTCTGCTTGTGTATAATTTTTGTTTATTTTTCCCAAATTTGTTTGCATTGATGAATATTGGCTGGTCACATTGATAACATCTGTTGCAGTGCCATTTAATACAGTAAATAGCACTTTAATTAATTCACTTAAAACTACTAAATTGTTTCCAAGTATTCTTCCAGGATTAGTAAAGTGTGTGAATATTAATTCTATTGATTATTAAGTGATATTTCTTGAGTAATAATATGTTTATTATAATATTCTTAATGATCGACCAAGAAGACGTATATATCGAGATTCTTTAATCAAAGTTCCAATAGGTTAATAGGATTAATGATGTTATATATTACTTCTTAATTAGCTATATGAAGATTATTTATGATAACTTATTTTTATTGTCAATATTATCTAATATTCGGACAGTTTTATATCAGTAAATAATTATTATCTCATTGACTATATAGCTTGTCATTTAATATGATAACTTATGAATAAATTCTAATAATTTAGTAAACAAAAGATTACTCGATGAAAATAGAGAAACGGCTGAACAACGCCGAAATAAGATCTGACAAAAATTGAACAAACTGAACTAAATACGATATAAATAATATTAAGGTAAGTAAAATCTTTCAAAAGTTACATTTTTTTCTTGTTTGTATTATATTATATTAGTGTTTAATTTTTTCAAAACATTTAATCCATTCTCATTAATTTTGTTAATTTAAAGATAATGATACAAATATATAATAACTAACCCAAGTAAATTATATCAAGTATTATTTTTTAATTTCTTTAAAAATGGTTAGTAACATTAGTTATCATCTTAAACTCTTTAACTTATTATTACAATTAAATTAATTAAAATTCATTAGAGAAAGATCTAACATAAAAATTATATCGATTTTCGATAACTGATTTCTTTCTTTAAATAAAGAGACATTTCTTAATTTTACAAAAGATACCTCTCCTATTTTTTTAAATTAAATTACTTAGCCATCATGTCAAATACGATTGGTAAGTTGACTTAAATCGACAAGTTTAATAATTATACAAATAATTTGAATCCGATTTCATAATCTCCCATCACAGTCGTAGAGAAATCACTCATTTTTCAATTGATTTCTAATTTTCCTATTTTTGTGATACTTCTCCCCATATTTTATTTATTTCTTTGCATCTTCTATCAATAAAATTTACAAGCTCTATTTTTATATATATTTATAAATATAGGTAATATATATTAGAGAATTTGATAAATACTTAATTTGAATTAATAATTTTTATTTATATTTAAGCAAAAAACTTGTTTTTATTATTAAATAAATAGAATTGATTAATTAACTTATGTAAAAATTAAAATTTCTCAATTTGATTTTGATTATTCATCAAAGAAGTTTAAACTTCAAGTATTTTTCATTTAATTACTAAAATATTAATTAAATTAGAAAACATTATCTGTACCAGTGTTTTTACATTCAATGACTTGTCAAAATTTGGGGAAAAAATTAATTATTCATTTAATCAATCTCATATAGCGTTTATGCCATCTAAATATTTGTTTAAGGTAAAATTGTTTAAGAAGATTTTAATTTTTTATTCACAAGTTTTTTTTATCACTTATCTAAGCTTCTTAGAATTGACAAAGAAACTGCTACTATTCAAAATACTGTAAAAAAAGCCATATTCCCTTCATTTAAGAAATAAACACATTTTAAAAGTGATATTTAGAGCATTATCAAATTAATCTTTCTTCTTTAATGTAGCATTATTTTCTATTATTTAATATCATGTATCATTAGATATATATATTCTAGCTTATTATTGTTTTAGCCTCTCTTGTAATTCTTATAATTTTCAATGATCTCTGTTGCACTCTTATCTAACTGCAATATATTTTACTAAAAAACATTATTTATTCAAGAAATCTATCTAATATAAAAAAATAAGTCAGTTTAAAATGTATAAATAATACATATATAAATATATTCTTCCTTAGTCTTCTCCTTTACTTTCGTATAGACAAAAATTAGTTATTGATGTATTTAATTCACTATATCCTTTATTATGATAAATCGTGGTTTAATTTTTATTGATTTTGTTTATATAGCATGAAGTCATGGTTCATTTTTTTAATTATTTGTATGTGATATTTTTTATATGCTAATGAAGATGATGATTTGATTATATAAGAATAAAAAAAATTCTTGAAAATATTGGTAGACAAAATAAAGCAAAATAAATATAGCTAGAATACATTTTAATTATCTTTCGTTGTTTTAAATTTAATTTTATTTCAAAGAAGCAATGTAAACCAAAATATATTAAATATTGCTCCTTTAATATCTTTTTTACATAAAAATAAATATCATCTTAGAACGATAATAACTAATATTAGTAAATATGCCTTAATTTTGTTAAAAATTAATAATGTTGTAATTATAACTAGATGTAAATGTTTGGTTTAATTTCAAGATTCAAAGTTTATTTATTTTTATGAAGCTAAATTGAATTTTGTTATCAATAAGAAGTATAAAAAATAGAGTATTGTCGGAATACATTTGATTTGGGAAAAAAAATAAACCAATAATTAAGCAATATAATTCGTGGCAGTACTTTCTGGAAACCTATAAAATATGGTACTTGCCTGAAAGAAAATTCAAAATTAGCTGGATTTTACTATTGTCGGCACCCCTCTATCAGATACACAGGGCGAGATAACTCGACTTTTATTTGGGCTGATTTGTTTAATTGAATTTAATGTCAAAATTATAGTCGAGTTATCTCGCCCTGTGTATCTGATAGAGGGGTGCCGCCAATAGTAAAATCCAGCTAATTTTGAATTTTCTTTCAGGCAAGTACCATATTTTATAGGTTTCCAGAAAGTACTGCCACGAATTATATTGATTAATTATTTGTTTATTTTTAATTTTCCCAAATCAAATGTATTCCGACAATATTATTATAATATTTGGATTCACTAATTTGCTTTTTATTATAAATTTTAATTAATTTAAAAAATAAAAACTTAACAAAAAACAATTTATAGAATTAATGCTTCATCGTTGACCCTTTATTTAAAATTATTTATTATTTAATTCCTTCACATTTTTATACTTTAATTGCTATAATTTATTTATTAAAGTCTTTCGGTAAACTGTACTTTAATAATAATATTAAATTTTCTAAAAAAAAATAGTAAAAATAATTTAGAAAAGTTTAAAAGGATTACTAACAATTATTGTTAATATTTATATTAACAGCTGATGATCAATTTAGTATCTCTACATTCTAACTCAAATTTTCTTTTGATTTTTTTATTTTTGAATTAATAGTTTCTCTACCCTTATTAGAATAAATCACTACTACTCAGAATCTCTACGGTATATCACATCAAGTATTGATGCACATTTCGACTTTTATTGTTATGGAGATACCCTCTTAGTTATCTTTCGTCCCTCTGTGTATCTCTTGATATCCAAAATCCGTCTGCCTGTACTATAGCTCAGATAAGACTTCTATTTAAGGAAAAATTATTGTATAGTAGTAGCTGTGAGGAAAACAACAAAGAATAATCTCTTGATAAGTCGATTCATTACTTTTCTTCAATTAGTAGAGTCCAACCTGATATCAAAGCAATGTTTCTATTGATTTCTGGGAATAAGCTTTATGGTACTTAAACTGAAACTGCAAAGATTTAGATGAAATTCAGCTAAAGCAAGACTTTATTAATTTTAAACTTTGAAATTAAAAATAAAAGACCCTTCTATTTACAATTCATATAGGATATTGATAAATTAAAATTGTAATAAATAATAAAATAAGGAAAATTCCTCACCTAAAGATGCCGCGATACGAATAAAAAATGCAATTAATAAAAAAGACTTAATATTATAAGCAAAAATGATTGGTATTACAGTAAAGGAGAAAGACAGAAACTTCGGAGAACAAGTAGGAGAATGGAAAATGAGTACACAAATATGCAAATGATAATGTAGAAATACATTTGAATTTGGAAAATTAATTATAATTAAATTAATAATGAATTAAAATCGTGGCAGTTAAAGTTGGCTATTTGAACGATCTTGGGCTCCTTCGATAGGGAATTCAAAATTAGCTGGACTTTATTATTGGCGGTACTATTTTATTGCATCAACGGAGTGAGATAACTTGACTTTAATTGAATGCATCTAAATTCATTAAATTAGTACTTCACATTAAAGTCAAGTTATCTCACTCCGGGGATGCGATAAAATAGTACCGCCAATAATAAAGTCCAGCTAATTTTGAATTCCCTATCGAATGAGCCCAAGATCGTTTAAATTGCCAACTTTAACTGCCACGATTTTAATTCATTATTAATTTAATTATAATTAATTTTCCAAATTCAAATGTATTTCTACAATATAAAGAACTTGGAAAGACATTGAAATGTATTTTTCTTAGAATTAAACTTTTTATATTTATTTAATGTTTCATTTATTATTGATCGAATTCATATTACCAAATATTTTTGAAAATATTTATCTTAACTCCTTTAAATAAAGTAATAGGAGTGTTTGTTCTCAGATCAACGATTTATCTCATATAAAATAAATTTTAACTGATTCAAAGGATGATCCTGAAATAGGTCAGAAAATATCTTCGAATTCGCTTTGGTAGTTGAAATTTAAGCAATATATTTATTTGATATCAAGATTCTTAAGATTTCATAGGATTTTTTATAAGAATATTTTGTCGCTAAATTATCATAATATTATGATTTGAGCTTATCTAAAATATTACACTAATTATTAATTACTATTATAATATAATTTTATTTGATAATGAGATCATTTTATAATAAGAATTAGCTTTTTTTTTCTTCTCAAATAACCTTAATTTATAATAACAATATCTAATATAATAAATTAAAGATTAAATTAATTTTAAATAATAATTATGATAAAAATTTTGTATTTTGATGCTTTGTAATGATTAGTTTTAAAATAAATAGTAAAACTTGAATAACCATAATTTTAATAGATCAAATATGGTTTAATTTCAAAAGCAACCTGTAAAATAAGAGGAAAAATAGACATGAATATAAACTTAGAAATAAAAGAAAGCTTTTTATATGAGCTTTTTATATGAGCAATCTTCATTTTAAAAGGATTAATGTCAATGGGAGAGTTATTATCATGAGCTCAAATAAAAGATTAATCAATTCTTTTTTAAGAGTCAACAGATTAAATGCCTCTAATCTTATAACTATTAGCATCCTTAATGTAACACTGAATTCAGAAGATGTAATTAAATTTAATAAGGAATGTTTATAGACAATAATTTTGAACATTTAATAGATGCGATAGAGCATACAATAGCTTGCTTGAATTAATATGAAATTGAAATTATGATGATTTGAGGGAAACTGTTTTATATATTTAAAGTTTCCTTCCTATACTTAAAAATTCCCTAATTAAATGATATGGCTTGAACTATTGTAGTTAATTATATTATCTCTATTCTTTATTAAAAATATAATATCTCTTAAAAAAGATTTTGATCTATTTAAACCATCAGCATTAAGTAAATAAAATAAATATAGCCTGTTAAGATTGATATGATTTTTAGAATAGTTGTTTAATTATTGCTAAAATAGATAAAAATAGGAAATATGAGAAATTAATCAAAATTATGTTATAATTAATTAATTTTAACCAACTTTACATTTAGATTCTATTTGAACACTTATAACAATGGTTAGTTGATTTAATCAAATTTTATCCATATAAGCTCATTTTAAAGCAGCAACTTCAAATTTCTTAGCTGATTCACAAATTTAGTTCTCAACAGTCATTTTTACTGTCCAACTTATAAAATGATTAGTAGTCATTGAAATCTATGACCAAATTCTCTTGATTCAGAGTGGAATATCCATAAATGGTCAATAACTCGTTGCTTGATCAGTGTTTTGTCAAATTAGGGACCCTATCGTATTCTCCATGTTTTAAAACCCCCAGCTCAGCAACTTTCAAGTCCTGCTCGACTGTTTGAGCACCAAATTCAGATACCTTTATTGGAGGAGGAGCCAAAATGACGATTTGAATGAGCGAAAATGAGAGAGGTTTTTGGATTTTTGGTTTGATTAGTTAAAATTAAAACTTAAAAGTGTGATATGTAATAAGGGGGCTTTTAATCAATAAATTTGAGGATTCAAGTGCTGTCTATGGTTGTATTGGTCAGTTCTATTGCTCCAGCTCCTCAACTCATCATCATTCAGCTCAACTTCACACAAATCCATGCTTGATGGTGCTGCATCACTGCTTCACACTGTAAGCCCAGAGCTTGTTGACGTCTGTCTTGGTCATTGCCTTCAGAATCTGCGAAAGCCGCTTCACCAGGTGGATCCTATGAAAAATTAGGTATAGTATGCTTACTTGCTGTCAGCTTGCTCTTATCGGAGGTGCCTCTTGATGAAGGAGAACAACTGCTCGATGGGGTTAAGCCAGGGTGAGTACTCTGCATTGAAGAGGACAGTGACCTTGAACTTCCTCGCAGTCTCCAGCACCTCTGAATACTTGTGAATGACTGCGTTGTCCATAAGCAGCACGATTTTTTAATGGGCGAGATCCTTGTCTGTGCGCAGCTGGCGCAGGGTGTGATAGAGGAAGTTCTCGAACAGCACGGCATCGAAGGCCCCCTCAATGATTTGGCTAGAGATCAGCTGGTCCTTGGTGATAGCTGCCACAAAGCTCATCGAAAATTGCTATCTCTTAGTGGATTCCTTGATGATTGAGAGATTTTGAGCCAAGACCCCGTAAGACCCCAACCGCTGATTGACTTGCTGCTTCGAGACTGCGATGGGAGTATAAGTGAATGATGGTAAGGCCTCAATTGCATCGACTACAGCTTGAGTTGCTTGATTACTGCCCTTAATGGACTTAGGGAACTTAGAATCATCTATAGAAGTGTCAATATCCA
>ARYC01002688.1:0-10310 GCA_000711775.1 Oxytricha trifallax
AATAGAGGTAGCTGTACATTGCTCTAGACTACCTCTGAAAGAGTGGAATGAAAGTATAGGTTGATTTTGAGTAGTAGAGAAGTATGAATCCAAGAATCGACTAGATAAACTATCAAGACTAGTCGTAGGTTTTTCGACTACCTAGTTTTCTCAAGTATAAATTTTTCGACTGACTAGTCGTAGATTTTGAGACTACCCAAGGTGTAAGATTCTTTGAATCTTGTAACAAACATCACTTCATTAACACTCACCAACATACCAACAGGAGTGATAGTATTAGTTGAAAATAAGAGTAAATGATAAGAGTATAAAGCATAGGAGAGTGCATTGAAAATTAGAGTGTAAGGAGGGATTTCAACTTAGTGCGATATTAATAATAAACGACTAGGTAGTCGGAGACTAAGATTAACTTAAAGACTAAAAAAACTGCGGTTAAATGAATCTTAGGTTTGAATCAAATAAGTCTCTTGACTTTGGGGGGAACATAAAGTACTCTGTGTTCTGGTTGCCAGTTAAGCTTATCAAATCTCCTCGACCTCTGCTAAACTGTATCAGTATCTGGTCTAAGGTTAGAGATAGAATTGCTTGATAAGATCTTTGATGACTGCGTTAGCTGTAGTCTTCTTAGAGTATGCTGCTGCATTTTCGACTAGTTACGACTAGGTAGTCCAGACAGAGTCGTAGTCTTTAGTCATGAACAGGTATACAATCATTGAGACTAAGGCGTAGATATCGACTAGTCGATCACCAAAGAAGACTCCTGTAGTCGGATAAAACATTAATGACCCATCATACTCAATCTACTTTTTAGATGCGAGTACTCTTGCATTCTCAAAGTTCCTTAGTCTTGCCTTGATAGAGTAGTCGTTGAGGACTATGTTATTGAAGCTTAGTCGGTGGTGTACGAATCCGATTGTATGCAGTTCTCTTAAACCATATATGATTTGCTTCATGACTAGTCGATCCGAATGAGCACTGCGATTAGTCATCATATAGTAGTCGTAACTGAATTGAGGGATCAGGTACTGGAGTGCGATGTGATCGCTGCCTTTCAAGACCATCTCCAACTAAGTGATTCCATGAAGTTAGAGTTAGAAGGCAGTCTTAGTTATATCATACTCCCTTTGCAGCTACTCTGATTCAAGCTCCTCTTCAAGAAATCCTCTCAGTGCGAACAGCTTGTAGAATCTTCCGTCATGAAGCATAGTCCCATAAGGAGTACTAGTCATTTTTTAGAGAGGACTAGGCTTAGTCGCTTAGTCGTAGAGATATTTGAAGCAAGGAATGATAAAAGTATCATCGACTCTGTACTTATTTATCCTTGCGATTGAGTCATCCACTTCATACTCAGTGTCAGGGATCTCAATATCAACCTTTGGGTTAGTCTTCGAGCTTGTTTTAGCATTCACTCTCTACCTCTTCTTTGGAGGTTCCTTGAGTTCATCCTCTTAGTCATCACTCTCATTAGCCATCGACTAGTCTTCTTATTATTATTTAATTTAATCTCTTTTTACTTTAGATATTGTGGAGTGAAATCCTTGCGACTTTTGTTCCTGCTTCTACAATCCTTAGTCGCTCTGCTTGGATTTATTGTGAACTTCTTTGACATGACGATTGAGATTGCTCTTATTATTAAAAACCTTGGAGCAGTTAGCGCATCAATACACAGTAGTCGCTGGTGCTGAAATCGCACTCTTGTCATCCTCGTTGTTTGACTCTGGTAAGTTATCTTTGATTTGTATATCTGATTGAAAGTTTATGGAGCTAGTATGAAACTCTGGATTTAGCTAGTGGTTGTAAAAGTTTGCAAAGTTCTAAGCATCGTTGTCAGCGATAGCCTAGTCGAACAGTTCCTCGTTCATGAATCTTAAGTTTAAGACAAATGATTATAACTTTGGTTTATTAGATTGATTAATAGTTAAGTTAAATTTAAAAGTTAATAGTAGTAATCAAGACTTAATCACAAACCACCTAAATGAACTATGGTGAAGGGTAGTTGTATACTCTGACTTTCATGTTCAGACTAGTCACGACTACTCTCAATCAACATAGTCTTCGACTATAGTCCTTATTAATAGTCGCTTAGTCGCATTTTCGCATTAATAATCGTGTGTCAATTCACTATAAACTCATAGACTAAGCATGAATTGGGGTTTTGGGGTTTTGGGGTATTGGTGGTTTATGGTGACTTGGAACAGCTTTCACTCATTGCAGGTAAGTATAGTTGTAAAGATTAAAGTTGAATCAAATATCAACAGACTTATCATATGACTAGTTTCAAATTCAAATCACTCTATTATTATTAGTGTTAACTCTAGTCATTTAGTTGAGAGTAGTCAAACTCAAACCACAGATCGACTTTGAAACCTTCCTACTCATACGTTATGGCAACTGAAATCCAACATCTAATCTACGACACACTGGTGAATCTGAGTGCAATAGCAAAGTTCTTTAATGTCTCATACACAAATTTTGTCAAGCTGAACAGGTAGTCGAAGTAATTTTTCAGGAATGGGTTATCGACTAAGACTAGTCGTGAGATTAAATTCAACCTTAGTCATATTAACTTCCTCACCAGCAGTGAAACACTGCACACTCTAGCAGGAATGAGTTTGAGAGAGAGGTGTATAATGTTCCACAGGTAGTTCCCAGAAGTGAGAATCAGTGTCACTCACTTGAGGAGACTATACAAGCGCGCTTAAGTAAGATTCAAGAGCATACGACTAAGGAAGGAGGTGGAGCTAGTTCGATCCACAAAGACTAGCTAGTCTTAAAATCGAATGAAGACTAAGTATATGAGAGAGCTGCAACTGGGATCGAAGATCATATTCATAGATGAGACTGTATTCACTTCCTCAACTCGCCTCAATAGAACCTGGGCACCTTATGGAGAGAATATAAGATTCCCAGACAAGAGACATGACTTCGGAGGGTTTGCGCTTCTTGACGCTATATCAACTGACAAGGGACTCGAAGACTACATTATTAATAAGGGATAAATTAAGTAGGACTAGTTCATTCTATTCATGCAGCAGTTGAAAGAGAAGTATAAGGATCGTCGACTAGTCATATTCATGGATAACCTGCAGGTACACAAGTCAATCCTTGTAAAGAAGGGGTATGAGCGACTGGATATCATCCCCATATACAGTATCCCTTACTCCCCTGAGTATAATGGAATCGAGAGCACCTTCTCTACAATCAAGCAGAGCTACAAGAAAGAGATGCTAAGTATACTACTGAAGGGACTACGACTAGACATCAAATTACTTATAGAGAAGTCGATCTAGTCGTCGACTAAGACTACATTAGAAATTAAGCCAAATATGGCGAGACACAGATTATGAGTATTAAGTTATGATTAGTTTAATTTAAATCACATTCCAGTATCATCATGCTCTTGTTAGGTGTTCTCTGTTATGGTTCCATCACGAGCATGCTGCCGTCTGGCATCCTCTTTCTCTTAGTCACGTTCGAGAAACGATTCTAGTCTTAGTCGTGAGGTATGATGCGATTGCTTAGTCGTTTACCTAACTCATACTATATATGATCTATCTTCTCTCTGACTGCTCTTGCATTCTGCTTCATTAGATAGATAGCCTTGCCAGGTTTCTCTACATAAGTTAGTCATAGAAATCTTACTTGAAACGAAAGGATGCTTCATGAGCTCACCCAACCAGTCGTCAGAGATCTCGATCTTATCAGTCTCGATCTAGTCTTACCCCTTATTATACCTCACAGTATTAGCATGGTCGATGATTTCTTAGGTAGTCTGATTTGACTGTTCCCAGAACAAAGAAAAAGTCTCTATCTGGTAGTTTACCTGAGTTCAACTCAAGTTCTGGAAGGTACTGCGATACGACTTCATCACCCATAACATCATGGTAGAGATTCTTGACTGAGAGCTCTTGGTAGTGAGGCACGACCATTCTATTAACCTGATTTTACCTAAGAGACTTCTTGGTATTATTTAGTAATGTTTTCAGGAAGGCCACCTTAGTCGAAGCCAGTGGTGGCAGAAAGATGTTCACTATACAAAGTAAGGAACAGCACTTGAATCTTAAGTGAGTGGTTAGGTACTTGTAGAGGTCTTACTTCGATCTGAATCTACCCATAAGCTCCTCGCTTATTACTAATCGATTCGACTACCCGAATGATTCCATGACTAGTTTAGTAGTCGGACTATATTAATAAATGACTAGCTAGTCGAAAATTATTCTGATCCTAGTCCTCTAGTCGTTGAACCACTTCTCTAGTCTTTTAAAGATTCTAAAATAACTCTTGAATCCCCTTACTCAGACTGTAACAAACATCACTCAACTTTCAAGCTAAAGAGTGTCCACCAAGAGCAACATCAAATCCAGTGGTCCTCTGCAAATTCCTGGAGATTTAGACCTAGACTTGAGAGGTTTTAGATTTTTTGAGGTTAGTAAAAAACTAGTCCATCAGAATCATAAATGGAAAACAAATTTTCCAAAAACACCAGATCCGTCTTAGTCGTTCTTGATTCTTCGATCAACAATTTATGCTGGATTTTCAAGTAACCAGAGGATTCTTACACTGCAAAATTTAGAATCATACTCTCATTATTATTAGTAGCAGCAGTAGCTGGTTAGGTAGAAAATCTCTCGAAATCTTGGTTCGACTAAGACTAATCGTAGACTAAGTTAACTATACAAACTTAGCTTTTTACAAGCTTGAAATCGACTAGCTTAACACTCTATAATTTTGATGTTCTAATGACTCAATTTGTATTAGTAACTATCCTATCTTGATTTTATTAATAGAGGTAGCTGTACATTGCTCTAGACTACCTCTGAAAGAGTGGAATGAAAGTATAGGTTGATTTTGAGTAGTAGAGAAGTATGAATCCAAGAATCGACTAGATAAACTATCAAGACTAGTCGTAGGTTTTTCGACTACCTAGTTTTCTCAAGTATAAATTTTTCGACTGACTAGTCGTAGATTTTGAGACTACCCAAGGTGTAAGATTCTTTGAATCTTGTAACAAACATCACTTCATTAACACTGACCAACATACCAGCAGGAGTGATAGTATTAGTTGAAAATAAGAGTAAATGATAAGAGTATAAAGCATAGGAGAGTGCATTGAAAATTAGAGTGTAAGGAGGGATTTTAACTTAGTGCGATATTAATAATAAACGACTAGGTAGTCGGAGACTAAGATTAACTTAAAGACTAAAAAAACAGCGGTTGAATGAATCTTAGGTTTGAATCAAATAAGTCTCTTGACTTTGGTGGGAACATAAAGTACTCTGTGTTCTGGTTGCCAGTTAAGCTTATCAAACTTCTCCTCGACCTCTGCTAAACTGTACCAGTATCTGGTCTAAGGTTAGAGATAGAATTGCTTGATAAGATCTTTGATGACTGCGTTAGCTGTAGTCTTCTTAGAGTATGCTGCTGCATTTTCGACTAGCTACGACTAGGTAGTCCAGACAGAGTCGTAGTCTTTAGTCATGAACAGGTATACAATCATTGAGACTAAGGCGTAGACATCGACTAGTCGATCACCAGCAAAGAAGACTCCTGTAGTCGGATAAAACATTAATGACCCATCATACTCAATCTACTTTTTAGATGCGAGTACTCTTGCATTCTCAAAGTTCCTTAGTCTTGCCTTGATAGGGTAGTCGTTGAGGACTATGTTATTGAAGCTTAGTTGGTGGTGTACGAATCCGATTGTATGCAGTTCTCTTAAACCATATATGATTTGCTTCATGACTAGTCGATCCGAATGAGCACTGCGATTAGTCATCATATAGTAGTCGTAACTGAATTGAGGGATCAGGTACTGGAGTGCGATGTGATCACTGCCTTTCAAGACCATCTCCAACTAAGTGATTCCATGAAGTTAGAGTTAGAAGGCAGTCTTAGTTATATCATACTCCCTTTGCAGCTACTCTGATTCAAGCTCCTCTTCAAGAAAACCTCTCAGTGCGAACAGCTTGTAAAATCTTCCGTCATGAAGCATAGTCCCATAAGGAGCACTAGTCATTTTTTAGAGAGGACTAGGCTTAGTCGCTTAGTCGTAGAGATATTTGAAGCAAGGAATGATAAAAGTATCATCGACTCTGTACTTATTTATCCTTGCGATTGAGTCATCCACTTCATCCTCAGTGTCAGGGATCTCAATATCAACCTTTGGGTTAGTCTTCGAGCTTGTTTTAGCATTCACTCTCTACCTCTTCTTTGGAGGTTCCTTGAGTTCCTCCTCTTAGTCATCACTCTCATTAGCCATCGACTAGTCTTCTTATTATTATTAAATTTAATCTCTTTTTACTTTAGATATTGCGGAGTGAAATCCTTGCGACTTTTGTTCCTGCTTCTACAATCCTTAGTCGCTCTGCTTGGATTTATTGTGAACCTCTTTGACATGACGATTGAGATTGCTCTTATTATTAAAAACCTTGGAGCAGGTAGCGCATCAATACACAGTAGTCGCTGGTGCTGAAATCGCACTCTTGTCATCCTCGTTGTTTGACTCTGGTAAGTTATCTTTGATTTGTATATCTGATTGAAAGTTTATGGAGCTAGTATGAAACTCTGGATTTAGCTGGTGGTTGTAAAAGTTTGCAAAGTTCTAAGCATCGTTGTCAGCGATAGCCTAGTCGAACAGTTCCTCGTTCATGAATCTTAAGTTTAAGACAAATGATTATAACTTTGGTTTATTAGATTGATTAATAGTTAAGTTAAATTTAAAAGTTAATAGTAGTAATCAAGACTTAATCACAAACCACCTAAATGAACTATGGTGAAGGGTAGTTGTATACTCTGACTTTCATGTTCAGACTAGTCACGACTACTCTCAATCAACATAGTCTTCGACTATAGTCCTTATTAATAGTCGCTTAGTCGCATTTTCGCATTAATAATCGTGTGTCAATTCACTATAAACTCATAGACTAAGCATGAATTGGGGTTTTGGGGTATTGTTTAAGCGATACATTAACCGTAGAATTAAAAAGTTATAGACCTCAACAGAATCCAATATTTTATGTCAAATTTCAATATCTGCATTGAATTGGGTGTTTTCAAAAGCGACCTCTAAAAAATACATAAAAAGAATATGAAATCTCTTTCACTTCTATTCCTATAAAACACGATGTAACGAAAGGGAGTGCATTGTTTAAGCGATACATTAACCGTAGAATTAAAAAGTTATAGACCTCAACAGAATCCAATATTTGATGTCAAATTTCAATATGTGCATTGAATTGGGTGTCTTCAAAAGTGACCTCTAAAAAATACATAAAAAGAATATGGAATCTCTTTCACTTCTATTCCTATAAAACACGATGTAACGAAAGGGAGTGCATTGTTTAAGCGATACATTAACCGTAGAATTAAAAAGTTATAGACCTCAACAGAATCCAATATTTGATGTCAAATTTCAATATGTGCATTGAATTGGGTGTCTTCAAAAGTGACCTCTAAAAAAAACATAAAAAGAATATGGAATCTCTTTCACTTCTATTCCTATAAAACACGATGTAACGAAAGGGAGTGCATTGTTTAAGCGATACATTAACCGTAGAATTAAAAAGTTATAGACCTCAACAGAATCCAATATTTGATGTCAAATTTCAATATGTGCATTGAATTGGGTGTTTTCAAAAGTGACCTCTAAAAAATACATAAAAAGAATATGGAATCTCTTTCACTTCTATTCCTATAAAACACGATGTAACGAAAGGGAGTGCATTGTTTAAGCGATACATTAACCGTAGAATTAAAAAGTTATAGACCTCAACAGAATCCAATATTTGATGTCAAATTTCAATATGTGCATTGAATTGGGTGTCTTCAAAAGTGACCTCTAAAAAATACATAAAAAGAATATGGAATCTCTTTCACTTCTATTCCTATAAAACACGATGTAACGAAAGGGAGTGCATTGTTTAAGCGATACATTAACCGTAGAATTAAAAAGTTATAGACCTCAACAGAATCCAATATTTGATGTCAAATTTCAATATGTGCATTGAATTGGGTGTCTTCTAAAGTGACCTCTAAAAAATACATAAAATGAATATGGAATCTCTTTCCCTTCTATTCCTATAAAACACGATGTAACGAAAGGGAGTGCATTGTTTAAGCGATACATTAACCGTAGAATTAAAAAGTTATAGACCTCAACAGAATCCAATATTTGATGTCAAATTTCAATATGTGCATTGAATTGGGTGTCTTCAAAAGTGACCTCTAAAAAATACATAAAAAGAATATGGAATCTCTTTCACTTCTATTCCTATAAAACACGATGTAACGAAAGGGAGTGCATTGTTTAAGCGATACATTAACCGTAGAATTAAAAAGTTATAGACCTCAACAGAATCCAATATTTGATGTCAAATTTCAATATGTGCATTGAATTGGGTGTCTTCAAAAGTGAGCTCTAAAAAAAACATAAAAAGAATATGGAATCTCTTTCACTTCTATTCCTATAAAACACGATGTAACGAAAGGGAGTGCATTGTTTAAGCGATACATTAACCGTAGAATTAAAAAGTTATAGACCTCAACAGAATCCAATATTTGATGTCAAATTTCAATATGTGCATTGAATTGGGTGTCTTCAAAAGTGACCTCTAAAAAATACATAAAAAGAATATGGAATCTCTTTCACTTCTATTCCTATAAAACACGATGTAACGAAAGGGAGTGCATTGTTTAAGCGATACATTAACCGTAGAATTAAAAAGTTATAGACCTCAACAGAATCCAATATTTGATGTCAAATTTCAATACGGGCATTGAATTCGGTGTCTTCAAAAGTGACCTCTAAAAAATACATAAAAAGAATATGGAATCTCTTTCACTTCTATTCCTATAAAACACGATGTAACGAAAGGGAGTGCATTGTTTAAGCGATACATTAACCGTAGAATTAAAAAGTTATAGACCTCAACAGAATCCAATATTTGATGTCAAATTTCAATATGTGCATTGAATTGGGTGTCTTCAAAAGTGACCTCTAAAAAAAACATAAAAAGAATATGGAATCTCTTTCACTTCTATTCCTATAAAACACGATGTAACGAAAGGGAGTGCATTGTTTAAGCGATACATTAACCGTAGAATTAAAAAGTTATAGACCTCAACAGAATCCAATATTTGATGTCAAATTTCAATATGTGCATTGAATTGGGTGTCTTCAAAAGTGAGCTCTAAAAAAAACATAAAAAGAATATGGAATCTCTTTCACTTCTATTCCTATAAAAACACGATGTAACGTAAAGGGAGTGCATTGTTTAAGCGATACATTAACCGTAGAATTAAAAAGTTATAGACCTCAACAGAATCCAATATTTGATGTCAAATTTCAATATGTGCATTGAATTGGGTGTCTTCAAAAGTGAGCTCTAAAAAAAACATAAAAAGAATATGGAATCTCTTTCACTTCTATTCCTATAAAACACGATGTAACGAAAGGGAGTGCATTGTTTAAGCGATACATTAACCGTAGAATAAAAAGTTATAGACCTCAACAGAATCCAATATTATTTGATGTCAAATTTCAATATGTGCATTGAATTGGGTGTCTTCAAAAGTGACCTCTCAAAAAAACATAAAAAGAATATGGAATCTCTTTCACTTCTATTCCTATAAAACACGATGTAACGAAAGGGAGTGCATTGTTTAAGCGATACATTATCCGTAGAATTAAAAAGTTATAGACCTCAACAGAATCCAATATTTGATGTCAAATTTCAATATGAGCATTGAATTGGGTGTCTTCAAAAGTGACCTCTAAAAAATACATAAAAAGAATATGGAATCTCTTTCACTTCCATTCCTATAAAACACGATGTAACGAAAGGGAGTGCATTGTTTAAGCGATACATTAACCGTAGAATTAAAAAGTTATAGACCTCAACAGAATCCCAATATTTGATGTCAAATTTCAATATGAGCATTGAATTGGGTGTCTTCAAAAGTGACCTCTAAAAAATACATAAAAAGAATATGGAATCTCTTTCACTTCCATTCCTATAAAACACGATGTAACGAAAGGGAGTGCATTGTTTAAGCGATACATTAACCGTAGAATTAAAAAGTTATAGACCTCAACAGAATCCAATATTTGATGTCAAATTTCAATATGTGCTTTGAATTGAGTGTTTTCAAAAGTGACCTCTAAAAAATACATAAAAAGAATATGGAATCTCTTTCACTTCTATTCCGATAAAACAGGATGCAACGAAAGGGAGTGCATTGTTTAAGCGACACATTAACCGTAGAATTAAAAAGTTATAGACCTCAACAGAATCCAATATTTGATGTCAAAT
>ARYC01002689.1:0-12070 GCA_000711775.1 Oxytricha trifallax
ATCCAAGTATAATTTGAGTACAATTATTTTGTGGAATCATTTCATGTCTAATTAATTAATATATATTATTATGCAATAATGGGGACATCACGAACAATCCACAAACTAGAAGTTATAAAATTTCAAATAACATAATATAGCTATGATAATTGCCTTATAAATAGCGCACTAATCTAATATCAATAATGACGATAACTAACTAGTTTTTATTTTTATATTTTCATATTAATTCTATGATATATAATAATTCTTAGCCAGATGAAGAACTGAAATTTATTATGAGAAAGAAAAACAGAAACTAAGAGCTTAAAGTGGAAAATCTTATCTTTATAGATTGGAGCTAGAGAGAGAGGCATGATGCAAGTTTCATTAAGCAATTAGTAAAGTATGGGTATTGAATAAGATGAAATCCCTATATCTTAATATTATGAGCAAGATATATAAATGCAAGAATATTTATAAATACTGAATAATCAGTCAAAATAGTGTAATAATCGCGAATATTTAAATTCTAAATATATTACTAATTCTAAATAGAAGCATTTTCAAAACATTATTATAATTATTTTTTATAATTTTGTTTGATTTTTATATTATTATATTTAAAATGGGCCCAAGTGGTAATATATTTTTATCACTTGAGCCCATTTTTTATATATTTTATTTATATAAATTAATATTTCATTATTTTTATTTATATTTTTAAGTCAATATGTAGTTACTTTTTTAACTAAATTAAATCAAATTTATTCATTTTAATATATTCTAGGTAATTTATTAATTTTATACTATACAAAATTTTATCTTTAAAAATTTATTACTTTAAATAGAAACTTATCTTAAAATTTCCCATGTTTGATATTAGGAATAAATTTAATTTAATTTTAATTAAAACCAAACTTCATTTCCAATTAAAACAATAAATAAATATAATTCGAGATATAAACAAAAAAAATGAAGATAAACATTTACTTAAGTAGTAAAAATAAATTAGTTAAAATACTTAGATTATCAAAAATTTCAGATTCTTAACTAAATTAAACATTTTTTAAATATAAAATAAGTAAGTATATTACAAGTAAGTATAATATATATTAAAATGTATTTAAGGATTTATATGTTCACGATTTTTAATTTATTTTGACTAATTATATTTCTAAAAGAAAAATTTGAAGTCTATATTAAATTTAAAACATAATCAAAGTGTAAATTAAATGATTATAGTAATAGAAAGATATTAATGAAGATAAAGGTATAAAGAATAGTGAGTTGAATGATGATAAAGCATTCCTACATTAAACATTACAAATTGAAACTTTTAACAAAAATGCCAATCAATAATTGATCCCCGATAAATCTATGGCTTAGTAGTAACTTGCAGTGAAGCCCAAGAGTAAAATTTTATAATTATTTATTTTACTCTATTTTTATCTAGGGTAACTAAAAATATAGATAATATTTTTTTAATTAAGAGCAATAACGGCTCAAAAGATAATAGAAACAATATTACAAAAGCCGTATCTTTTTAGTTAGACTTTTACTAAAAGAAACAGAAAGCTAAAATTGGGCCAGTTATGCATAATAACTTACAATAAGATGATGGACTTAAATCATTTATATCAAATTTTATAATATCAAAGTATGATTAATTATTCACTAAATAAAGATAAATTAAGCCATAAATATTTGTTGATAGATTACGATTATGATCTATATAAAAAACATGATTAGAATAACTAGAAAATATAAAAATTTCAAATCAAAACTTAATAAAATAACAATCTGGTACATGGAAGAGGGCTCTGCAGACACTCATGATGAAAAATAAATACAGATATTCAATTGACTTTAATAATAAGCCAGTAATGGAACAAGTCCTTCATTTATTAAATTTTTTTAAGAAGCTATTATGTTATATAATATAGCAAAATTTAAAATATAATTAATTTTTTTCATTTCATATAGACGTTAGCTTCAAATAAAACTAAACTCAATAAAAATTCTAATCTAACAATATTGCATAAAATTTGAATCATAAATCCCCCAAAAATGAGTTAAAGTCTGCCTTAAAAAATCTGCATAGAATTATGAAATTATAAAAATAAGCTTAAACTGAAAGAATTAATTAAATCGATGAGAATAAACTAATTAATGAACAAGCAATATCTCTGAAACTATAATTAACACATAAGTCATATAACTTATTTTTTAATATATATTTGACTATTATGAATTAATTAGACTTTAACCTAAAATTATAATTTAAAGCACAATATTTTTATAAATTCAACCCATAAACCACTCGAATCCCAAATCGTTAGGAATGGTTCAATAAGGAATTATTAAGAGAAATGGAATTACCCAACCCTCTGCACTATTATGAAAGCAAAACCAGGAAATTCTTATTAGTATATTTTAGAGATAAACGCTCTAATCTGGCACTATGTGAAAAATACATTGTTTAAAGTTATAAGAAAATATATGCTTTCATAATATTTGAAATTATTTGTAAAATAATATAATAAATCAGTTATACTTGAATTATTAATTCAATTCAGATGATAAGAAAGTTTAATGTGCCTGTTCGTGCTAAATATTTTGAATAACTTAAACAATTAATAAATGAATTTAATATTTTCAATTATTTTTAAAATTAAATACAAATTTAAAAAATTATTGTAAATAGACAAATAAACAGTAGATTTTCAAAAATTTTGTAACTTTTATGGAGTTATACAATGCGATTTCATTTTGAAATTAAAAATAGTTTAAAATTACTATACAGTATATTAAAAAATAATAAAGCGTTAATTCATTTTATCATTATTAAAAGAATTCATTATCAACTATTTATTAACAATTTCAAAGTATGTACTGTTGCCATTTGTAATCTTTAATTAAATTTTATTTTCAAAATATAAATCGCAGTTTGAATAAAGATGAAAGCGGAATATATTAAATATTTTGATTGGAAATTATTGAATAGCTTAAGTATATATTCGTGATTTTAATTATAAGGTTCATTATTTAATTAATAGATAGGAAATATGGTATCTGTTGACGTTTCTCAACTCTCAAAGCAAGAACACGATGACCTCTTATGCGCTTACGCTGTTCTCCTCTTAGACGATGATGGAGTCGAAATCACCGTACGTAAACAAACACTCCCTCACTTGCTCTTATTCATTTTGCTTTCTTCATTTAACCTCTAAAAATATTTTAAAATTATAAAGTTTTCTTTAGAATTTAATGCAAAAGATTTTAAGTTAAGTAAATAAAGAAAAATAATTGTCTTAATAGAGTATTTAAGATTTTAAATTTTTAAGGTCTGTGGTTTCTAATTGCTGGTTATTAATGGCATTTGTTTTTATGGGTGAGAAGTTATTCAAGGTCTTGAAGGCAATTGAAAACAAAGTTGAAAATTACTGGTCCGCTATGTTCTCCAAGACCCTCCAAGGTCAAAATATTGAAGAACTTCTTTCCAACCTCGATTCAGCCCCAGTCGGTGAAGGCGCCGTCGCTGTAACTGACGCCCCAGCTGCCAAGGTCGAGAAAGGTAAATTTCTAACCCAATCAACTATCTTTTGTTATATTTATTACTATATAATACTTGATCCTTATCTCTTGTATAGTTGAGGAGAAAAAGAAGGAAGAGGAAGCCACCGATGTTGAAATGGGTGAACTTTTCGGAAACGATTATTGAACAGCAATAATCAGCAAGCTGCATCATTCATTGCAAGCTGAATAAATAAGCTGATGGGGGCGCTCTCAAGGCTAGTCTCAGCGTATTCTAATCTCTTTATTCTTCAAATTATATAATATTAATATTCACAAAAAATTTACAGAAAAAAATTCTATTAAAATATGGCAAATATACATTAGAGTTAAATTAAAAAGATTGAATTAAAAATAAATTATATTTTATGATTATCTTATTGAATATTCTTAATATATTAGATTCATTTTCCTCGACAAAATTCATCATACTTATTTTGCTCAAATTCACAATTAACATCTCACAAGAACTTTTTTAAATAATTTAAAAGAAATAATAAAATAAAATGATTGAATCAATTACTATAGATTAAAGTAAAATTGCCATTGATTAATCAAAATACTTAATAAAAATTTACATTTATTAATTACTATTAAAAATTAAAATTAAAAAGCTTTACAACTCGCAAGTTAATAACAACAAAGTACAACACTAAAATATTTAAATAATTTGTTATATATTTGTAATATATTATACTTTATAGCTATAATGAATGATCAAATATAAAATTATTTTAATTATTATTTTTATTAAATAGATTTAATCATCTTTTGATAACCAACTTAAATTAGCGAAAGCTAAATCAGCAATATTCCAATACTTACATATAATACACTATACATTATTATCATGAACATCAGGGTACTATTTAGATTATCTTTATAACATTAATTCATTTTTTCAGTTTTAAAATATAAATATTTTATGATATTTAGATTTAAGTTGTGAATAAATTTCTCAATCAAGACCATTTTAAAATTACCAAATTTTAAAGATGATGCTTAGTAGAATCTATATCACTAAAAATCAAGAATAAAATTTGGTAGTTGACTATGATGATCCTTCTGATAAATCAAATTCAAACTTATTTTATATTCTTAAGAAAATAACATTTTTACAATTCTAGTATGTAAATATATTAAATACCCCTTATTAAGTTTTTCCCAAAACAACTTATTATTTTTTTATTTATATTTAAAGCATGTTTTATAGAATCTTATCAGCAAAATATTCAAATATTTTCCTAATTTTTTTCTTATTTTATTTTTATTTACATTAACAATTATATATAAATAGATTTCACTATAATTCGAAATAAATATTTATTAATAATTTAACAGGAAGATTCTAAGAGAATCAGAAAATATATTAATAAATTAAAGAAGACTAAAATAATCAAGATTTCAAATATAATCTTAATTTTGAAAAAAAAATCCAATCAAATGCCTAAGTTTTTTTAAAAATAACATAAGAAAATTATCATGATAATTTTTTGTTTTATTTTAAGAATTTTTAGCAATTTAAATAAAAAAAATTTTCTAGATAAATTTTGTTATATCAGTTTTATATTTACTTAATAATTTCATAAAAATAAACTATTTTTTTAATTAATTTTTATATATAAACACCCTTTCAAAAGAAATTTTGACTTTTCAGATTAACTCACAGTTAATGAGCTAGATAGAGACATCCCTTAAAACAGGGACAGAAGTATGAACTTCAATGTTTAAATGCAAATACAACGATTTAATAGAATAGAGATTCAGATTATTCCCGAAATTCATCATACAATATTGATGAGGATAATGAAACTTTGACTCATGCAGGCAAATTTAAAAATGAAGTAGAGAAAGTGGCTAGTTAGATAGCTAATGAAGAAGGAATCAAACCATCATATGTGATTTTTTATAGAGATATTTCTCAAGAATTTACTTTGATTTTTGTTGATTCATATTTTCAAACCAAACTTGAATGCCCCTAATAGCTTTGGGAGAGAAGCGAAATGGCATCCACACATAGACTTTGAAGAAAAATAATATAAAAAGTATAGAATCGGGTCAGTCGACCAAGATGTCGACAGCAAATCAAAAGCACATGGTCCTAAATATATTGATGGAGAAAAACAACCTAATTAATTATCATATAATTTAATGATTTTTAGCTTAACAATTACCCTTATATGAGTTTAATTTCACAATTAATAAACTTTAAAGCTTGAAATAAAAAGCGCAATCGATGAACTCAGAAAATGAACCTCGCATGAATTTTACAAGTGCAATGAGTTTCGATTACTCTTGCAAATCTTAAATCGGTGAGGAGTTTTTTTTTAAATCTAAACAAATTATCGTATAATTTATTTTGATGAGTGCCCAACTCTGAGCGATAGAGAGGGAGATTTCAAGGATAGTAGAATCAACAACAGATGAGGAAATATAAGAGTTTAAGACATTTATTTTGCTATGAATGTCTTAAAAAAACTAATAATAAAAACATTATCAAATAGTTAAAGTATAAAAACAAGAGAAATACCAATATCAAATATTATAATAATATCTTAAGGTAGTTAAATGATCTGTATATGAGTCGTAATATATCAATTTTTATGGTAAGTTGTTGTTCAAAACGTTTTAGATTTGATATAAAAGAGTTTTTTATTTTATTTTTATAATTTATTGTTATTTCCCAACCATTATTTTATTCATTTCATATTAATATAAAAAATGTTGACATTTAAACTTTTCTTTTAAAAAAAGAAAATTATAGTAACACTTCTTTAAAATATAATTTAAAACACTAATAAAACAGATTATATATTTAGAGTTTTACTGAAATTAATACTAGACCTTAACCCAAACAATTAAGTATTTCAAACTCATTTGCAACTTCTTTTTTTTCCATTTATCTAATGAATCTGATTAAATAAATTAATTAAAATAAATTTTTTTCAATAAATATTACAGAAATAAATTTTTATTACATAATATATGATATATAAGCTCAAATTACCCCTTATACTCATTTATTAAAGATTCCTGATTATCTTACCAAGCTACTTTGTAGCACTAAAAAAGAATTAATTTGCATAATTTGATTAATTAGTTTGCTTAAGCAATACTTTCATAATAAATATGATTAAATCATTTTTATTAAAAATATAAATTACAAAATTTATTTATAATATTGCAAGGAGTTCATATATTATTATTAAAATCTACAGGTTCATTATCCTCTATATTGATATCATTATTACTTTTTAATTGATAATTGTTGTTGAGACAAGTGTCACTTCTCATGGTATCATAAGGAGTGATGTCTACATTATCAGGATCTCCCATGTCAATTCGTTATCTATCCAAATCAACCTCTAAAATATCTTATGTATTGACAAAAATCTATCTATTTGTATCGAAGTCATTATCTTTTTTATCATTATTATTATCTTCATTTTTGTAGTTATATTCTTCGGTTTCATCATATACTATATTGCCGAAGTTATTCAAGTATTCTTTGTTAATATCTAACTTATTTGTGATTGGAGGTAATTGAATTTAATTGTTTGATAGGCCAAATTCATCATTGATATGTTTATTTTCTTTATATTGGATATGTGTTGAAGTAATGCAAGCTTCAGATGATTCAAGTATTGAATGCTAGTAACTTGTTGATATTTACAAGATATTTTGTATGCAAATATATTGTTTTATCAGACAAAATATAATATTTACAATTAATTGAGTAGAATTATTTCTATAAAGTATTAAAATATTAAATTCTAAAAATATTTTATCCAGTTGATAGCTGATGATTATTTGTTAAACTTGTATTATTTACTATGATATTTATTAGTGTTCTTGTAAATTGTAAGTTTATCTGAGTAAATTCTACTGTTTCTTCATATATCTGCAATACAAAAGCACTGCAATTACAAACATCAAACTCAAGAACTTGAATCGTTATTAATAGGTATTTTTTAATTGGTATTTTTAAAATTATACATAATAAACAGAAAGACAATAACAACAACTATAATTATGTAATTTTAAATCTTTAGATTGTAATCTTTATGTTATCTATCATAGTATAACTTTGAGTATATTAATTGGGGGGTTATATAGAATTCTGCTGATGCTCTTATATCATCACCTTAAACCTACTTTATTGTATTTTATTAAGATATTTTTCATAATTAATATTGATTATCATTCAAAAAAAGTTATTTGATATAAAAATATATACTATAATTATGGTTTGGTATAGATCTTTATACATCTATTTTATAAGCACAAGGTAAACATCTTTTAATTAAACAATTGAAAATCTCTCACTGTCATCACCTGACGCTTCTATGTGGAAGTTACTGTCAGATAATTTATCAAAGATCCCCTCAACCTGGAAATCGTTTCTCCTCTTCAATTCATACTCTTCGTTAAATAGATAAAATAATAATAATAATAATGATAAAAAAATCAAAATATAATAATAACAATATATTGCAGAAATATTGATTAAATCTGGAATATATTATTTCTGGGAAGTTTCAGGCATTAAATCAGCTTAATCCCATTATATAATGTGATAGTATGTTATTGACATATTATAAATGTTTCTTGTTTTTATATTGTTAATGTTAAATATCACGCTTTAGATAAACTTTTTTCGCTTATTATTTATAATTTATAGTATTTTTTATAATGAAATGAACTATATTTAAAGAAAAATTTTAAAGAATTTAATAGTTTTATAAAAGTTTATCATCTTAATCTAGATCATATTTTTCATAAGTGAGTATGTTAAATACCTTGCAACAAATGAAGTAATTTGGTATGTTGACATATATTTTAATTGATGCAGAAAACCTATCTTATATTACAATCGGTGTGCCATAACATGAAGGTTATATAATAATATATTAATGATTATAAATCTTAATAATAACTATATGTATCACATAGTTTATTTGATTATTGCCTACTCAAAACCAATTCAGTAGCATTTGGTTAGAGTATGGTTCATACTGAGGCTTTAGCAATTGAATTTACTGGATTGTACTCATCCGTGCAAAGAATATCTGGGCTTAAGCTTTAACAATGTTTTTAATCTATAATACCCAATAATATTTATTTTTCTAGCAATTAAAACCATATTATTTATTAATTATTAAATGCTGCTAGATATTCTTAACTCAGTCAATCAGCATCACTGTCACTGCGATTTGGTAAGTCTGGAGAATCCTTTTCACAAGAAAATTGATACAAAAATTGTTCATCTTAATATCTTATGCAAATTTTCTTAGAAGTGTCTTCTAGTGCATTAAAGCAATGGTTTTGGGGAAATATTTAGGAGTAGGCAAACTAAGTTTGAATGTATTAAAATTAGAAGATTTATAGAGCCAAATTATTGCCAAAGTAGAATTGATTTGATTTTATTAGAAAATAAATAGAATTTAATAGCAAAAGTACTAGTCAACTAAATATTTCGGTGTTAAGCTAGTTTGTATTAATCCAAGGAATTAGATGATTGCTAAAGTTTATGGTACTATAAGGTGTTAAAATTGAGTAATCTACATGCTTTGATATGCATAGAGTCCTATAATAAAACAAAACAGGAACTAGAATATTATTAGAAATATTGATAAAATATTTTACTCTTTTCATTAATTATAAGATTATTCATGTTTAAGTAAAAATAGCAATAAAAATAGAGTTCTTAGAGTTAAGAGTTGAATTTTTAATCCTCTAATAATTTACTATTAAATTCACAGTAATAATAATCTCTTCTCAAGTAGCTTGGAAATCATCATTATTCGCAGTAACAATTAAACCTTAAAAATTTCACTGAAAAAATTCAGAAACCCTTCACTAAAAGTAGCATATATGAGGTTTCCACTCATAAACAACCAGATATTATCTCTTAGATTATTCAAAGATCAGAGCAGCAAAAAAATCACAGAATCGTTGATAATTATGAAGTGGATATGTTTCAGCTATCAAACTAGAATAAATACCAATCTTAGTTAGCTTAACAGCCTCAGCATATCCCTTAGTAAATACACGCAACTAGTTCTCTCACTACAAATTTAAAAAATGAGTACTATGAACATAATATTGAGAATGGTTCTCATATATCATAATTAGACCACCCAAATATCCTCAAACACCCCTTAAAAGTCCCACCTAATTAGTATTACTCACAAAGACCATCACTTAGCAATAATAATCATCAACCAAATACGGAGTTAATGCAGCTTACTTAATTCACAAGAATTCTCAAATTTCAAACATAAATTGATAAATGTTGGCATGAATAACAATCCTCACCAGGCTTAATTGCAATTCAAAGTCTCGCACAAGAATCAAAATACTCTAAATTCAGCTTAAAGATAGTTTTTTAAACAGGAAAATGTAATTATATCACCGATGCAGCAGAAATAGAATCAATATTCTACTAATATAATGCTGCATAATTAGTTCAGTCCTACTTAATCTTTAATAAAGAATTTTAATAGTAATATGGATGTAGGTGGAGGAAATAGTTCTCAGTAATTTAACATGTAAAATAACTTGTTATGGTTGATACTTTTATCATTAATTACACCCTTAAATTAAAATGATTTTTTTATCAATTTATATTTATCATTTTGTTTTTATAAAAAAGTAAAGCAGTTAAAAGAATCCATTGAGGAAATAATTTTTAAAGCATATTCAGATGATGATTTAAAATACTAATACTACAATGCCATTTACCAGAAAAAGTAGTATATTTGTCACTGTTAAATCAACAAAGAGCAAAATTTTTCATTTAATAAATCAATTAATTTTTGAATAAAAAAGTAAATAATTTATGATTTTATATTATTATCGGTTAAAGAAACGATCATTTCGAAGATAATTAGCTTTAACAATAAATAATACAGTAAACATTTAATGGTAACTCTATTGATTAAATTGTGGAAACAATCTTAAAATTAAATATGAACATATAAAAATATAATTTTTTTATTGTTGTCAATATTAAAGTGAATATTGATCATATTCTTATTTTCAAAAAATCTAAGACTCATTAGATAAGTTGCGCTCATACTTAGTGATTCTGATACCTGAAGTTAGAAAATTTCAGGTTCGTACTAGGTAGAGGCATCGCATGTCTCAATTTTCTTTTGATTAATGAAAGAGAGTTTTTGCTGGCTAATGCCAAGCAATGCCGCTTTTCTTAGTAAGTTGCCGCTCATTTTATAAATGCTATTAATAATAATAAAAGCTGTTTAAATTCTACCTTTAAACACTAGTAAGAACACATCACCAAAGATTTAGAGAGGTCTAACGGGAACAGAGTGAGAGACATTAGTTTTATATTTCTAGAATTTTCAGATAATTTATTTATTATTTCATCCATTTTATACATTAAAATGCACCTAAATGTGTTTTGGGAAGTTAGGTGGTGCTCCTAAATCTGTTCTCGTAAATTTAGGAGTGGAAGTTTAAAAAATAAATTTTTTTTATGTACCTCCTAATACGGTTTTGGACTTTAATATAACCACCTAATTAAGTTTTAAATAAATTAGGAGCACCACCTAATTAAATTAATTATTATTAGGAGCAATTTAATGGAGAAAGTTTGAATAAAAATGGAAGTCAAACTTTGAAACTTGGAGAAAGTTTTTCCATCTTTCTCTTACTATCTTATTCAGGTTGACCTCCAGTTGGATCTCTCTATTTAGGAGTAAAATTTTAGTAAGTTTAGAATGGATATCCATAATTTTAAATTTCATAAACATTTATAGAAAGTGGAAGCAAGATGGAATCTATGAATGATGCAAAGAAGAGAATACAATCTCAAGAATTGATAGGAAAATTTCGTAGTAAGGAGGACCTCTATAGATATTTGGTATAGCAAGGTAAGCTTTTATCAAATACAAATATATTAACCATAGTTGGATTGTTCTTGCCAACTCAGGAAGGAACAAAAATATCATTCTTAAAAGCCTTACTAAGTGAAGAGAAATAAGCTTTTAAGACCAATGAAATAAAGATGATTGAGATACCTAACTACCCTGAAATCTCAGTGACAAATCTCTATGATGATGCGATGAGTGATCTAGATGTTGCTCTGTACCTACCATCAAAGTTACAACTCTCAAATAAGTTACCAGAGAGAAACTTCTTCTTTGGAGTTCTTGGAACTCTTAAACCAGAGTACTTAAGTGAAGTAATTTAAGAAGCTCATAAGAAACGCTACAGCATCTCTCTGAAGAGAAAGAGAAGCAGGGAATCAAAATCAGTGACTCATGGCTGTAGGAACTGCAGAAGCATCCTTTCATCTCAAGTAAGCTTAGTCTTCTAACTTTATAGAAAAACCTGGTACTGCTATATACTTGATGAAAGAGCGCAGCAATTAAAAAGAGAGAGAAAGTCTCAAGTAAAGCATGAATCGAGTAAGAGACTCTTCAAAGATTTTTAAAAGCAAGACGAGATGACATAGATGCAGGAGCTGGCACTTAGAGAAGAAACATGGGCC
>ARYC01002690.1:0-23941 GCA_000711775.1 Oxytricha trifallax
ATTTATACTTAGTTTATAACTATAATTTTTCTAATTTATGCTTAATATTTTTAATTTTGGTACCAACTGAGAATAAATTCAGGTTGGTACTGGTACCAATTAGGTTTTAAACCATTTGGAACTTTTCCATTAAAACCTCATTAGTTAAAAACTAGGTACTAATTAAGTTTTGGTACTATTAAATTGTACCAATTAAATTTAAACGAATTTAGTACCGGTACTAATCAAATTTAAACAAATTTAGTACTAATTTAATGGAACTAAATTGATAAAAATGGAGCTCCATCTCAGAAATTTGTTACAGCTTCTGCCAGCTTTCACCACGTATCCTTACCAGGTTGACCTCCTATAAGATGCCCATATTTAATACTAAGATTTTTAACAGTAGGATCCAGAACTCTATATATTAAAATTTGAAATTCAATAACAAGAGAAGGAACAAGGATGGAATCTATAAGTACTGCAATGAAGAGGGTTGAAGCTAAGAAATGATCTGAAGATTCAGAAGCAAGGAAGATCTCTATCGATACCTCACTTAGCATGGTAAGCATGTGACATATACTTAATCATATGCTATAGTGGGTTTATTCCTTCCAACGATGGAAGGTACCAAAATTTCATTCTTAAAAGCTATACTCTGCGATGAGAAGAAAGCCTTCAAAAACAGTGATATAAAGTTGATAGATATACCAAACTACCCAGAGATTTCAGTCACTAATCTCTACGAGGATGCGATGAAAGAAGAAGAGTTGGTAGTTTATCTTCCTACCAAGAAACAACTCTCTAACAAGCTTCCAGAAAGGAGCTTCTTCTTTGGAGTTCTTGGCACTTTAAGAGAGAGTTATCTCAGAGAAATCATTGAAGAAGCTCACAAAAAACGCTACTCTATTTCTCCTGAAGATTAAAAGAAGCAAGGCATACTAATAAGCGAGACCTGGCTCGCTGAGCTTAAGAAGCATCCATTCCTCTCTCGTAAGCTTTGATTCATAACATTGTAGGGAAACCTGGAACTGGTATATTCCTAATGAAAGAGCATGCGAAGGTCCACAGAGAGAGAAAGTCATAGACTATTTATGAAGTGAGCAAGAGACTTTATAAAGATGTTTAAAAGCCAGAAGAAATGAACATAGATGCAGGAGCTGGCACAAAGAGAAGAAATATGGGTCCAAGTAAGCCATAAGAAGAGGAGAAGAAAGAGAAGCCAAACCCCTTTATGGGCCAATTTAATAAGTGAATATATTCATTCGTTTAAATCTAAAACTTATTTATAAACATTCATTCTTCCCTCTCTCGCACAAATTGTTATCTTATCTACACTCACTCTCTTACAGCTGCTTTGAATCAAGTCTACTGTATCGATAGGCAAGTCATGCATAAGATGATACAGCAGCAGCTTCTTGTAGTGAGTCTTGATTTAACTCCAGTAGAATTCAATTCCATTAAATTATGGGCTATAAGTAACATTGTATACAGGAGTAATGTTTAACTCTTCATAAGCTTTCTTAGACTCCTTAGTCTTATGAACTGAGAGGTTGTCTACAAACAGGATGATCTCTTAATCGTTGTATTTATCTCTCAGCTTAGTTTCGACCTACTGGTAAGTCGGTAACCAGCCCGACCAATTCCGGTACCCCGGAGGGTTCGAAACCGTAGTAGCACCTGGTTTTTCAGGATAAGTCTCGTATCTGAGGAGTTACTCAGAATACGTCAGGCAAGGTATAGGGGGACCGCGCCAAAAATAAAAATCGACCTAACTGAACTTAAGTCGTGTTAAAACTAAAGTTCCCACCACAGTCTATCACAGGGAGTAAGCTGCCTTCTCAGGGGCTGTGGTGCTACGACTAGGATTTGCGCCTGGAGTCCGTAATGAGTCTACTGTGCTTGGAAAAGGGACCCTGTATCCCAGAAGAAAAACTAAGCACGGGTAAAAACTACTGTGGATTTTCCCTGAGAGCTAACGCCGGGGTTTTAGAAACAGAGAACTAGAGAAGAGCCAACAATCAGCCGAATAGAACATAAACATCCCCGGAAGGGGCAATTGGAAGTTTCACTGATCGAGATAACCTGGGGTTTGGGCCAACACAGAAATGCTTTTACTACAAAGCACATAGAACTCAGAAAGTCAAGTGTTAGTCCGAGAGTACTTTGAAATGTTTGATGTTAATTCATATAAACGGTTGATAACCTCCCGTAAATTAATTCAATGGCTAAAAATCATCATCATCATCATCTCTCAGCTTATGTAGGAACTCTATGTACTACTCTCGCTTAATAGAGCGAGGATGAATAACATAACTTTCTAAGCCAGAGTCTTCACTATTACCTGCTAAAATTGCATGGGTTACAACCTTTACTTTCTAATCGTAGACTTCTTCATTATCATACTTCTTATACCAAGACTTATTAATAAAGGTGTTGAAGGTAAACACAGCTTCATCAGCCTGTATGAACTTGATGTTATTGTCAATAGCCCTCTGCATTTAATCATATATATTAGTTTAAATTATTACTATAAAATGGCACTGTAAAATCAATCACTCTCTTCACTCTGTTGAAAGTCTTGAAAGTAATACCATTTCTTCTATAAAAGTTGGCCATAGTTTATGGAGAGATACGCATGTCAGGAAACTTGCGATGAAACATTACAGCTCGCTAGTCTAGTGGAAAGTGTGCCCAATACTTTAAAGTCTTCGAATCACAGAGGTAGTCATTATGGTGCTGTGAGAACTTTTATTTCCTTGCAGGATGCTTTCAAATGCCTGAGGTATAATGCTAAACAGCCAACAAGCAATGATACCTAACTGTTGAGGCACTCTTACACAAGAGCTTTGCTATAGCAGCATAATTCATTACTGGTTTGACTTAGTCTATATTAATACTTGAACCATACCTAAGCTTAAGCAGTAAATCTAAATATTACTCATCATAAATAGACCCTAAATTTCGCTAATTTCTATTTCTCATTAGCAAATTGGCCTAATTTCTCTACTAACCACAACTAAACCTACAAATCAAAGCACTTATAAACCTCACTAAGGGGTTTTGGGGTTTTGAATGCCCAGTCTCTCACGCGAAGAAAGATTAGTCTGGAGATGTAATCGCCTGGGAGGAAGTTCTGCTTTTGAGAATTAGCCATTAAAAATTGCGATACATGGGCTTGGTAATTAAGCAATGGGTATTGATTGGCATCGGCCGCCTACCTATAGGCAAGCAGGAAGGCATTCAGCTGCTCCACGAGTTGAGAAAGGAGTGCTGGGACCTCGTCACGATTCGACAAAGGTTGCTCGACAATGGGGCTGCGCAAGACCCGTTCATCCTTAGATGACTCGGCCTCAGGAGGAACGCTAGTCGTAGCGATGGCAGTGGATTCAAAACCCCAAAACCCCTTAATGAGGTTTATAAGTGCTTTGATTTGTAGGGAATTTGTTAGAGGTTAGGGTTATTAATTTAATGCGAGACTAAAATTACAAGCTTTTGGGGTCTATATATGATGTAGAGTATAAAGATTTAGTGTTTTAACTGCGTTATGGATGTGATTTGTAAAGTGAATAAATCTAACTAGTACTGAACTATAAGTCTATTGCACTGCTCTTAAAGCATAGACCATCAACTGTTCGCTCTCACTGCTTGAAAGCTGTGTAATTAAAGCAATAATAACTGAATTCTATGCCTAAGAGGAAGTCAAAGTTTCTATAGAAGCATATTGACTATCTTATTAATGAAAAAACTTTGAAGTTAGGGCTCACTTCTCTCTCGACTAACGAGCTCTTATGTCTCACCGCCAGTTCCCTGAGTTGAAGATCTCTGCATAGTCTGTTGCAAACTTTTATAAATGAAACGGTATCTCTTATAAAGGTGTAAATCGTATCAAGAGAGTACTTGATTTTACTCTGCCATTTTACAACAGCAACTTAAATTATATTTATAATTAAATGCAGAGAGCCTAATAGAATAATATTAAGTTTATTCATGCTGACGAGGTGTGTTTACCTTCAACACTTTCATCAGAAGTCTTGGTATAAGAGGCATAGTAATATAGAGGTATATGACTAGAAAGTCAATTTATAAACAATGGCAATTCTTGGAGGTATTAGCAAGGATGCTGGTTTAGAAACTTATGTTATTCATCCTCGCTCTATTAAGACAGAGCAGTATATTAAGTTCTTAGAGCAGCTGAGAGAGAAGTACCCTGAAAAAGAGATTATACTATTTGTTGATAATTTTTCAGTTCATATGACAAAAGATACAAGGAAGAGTTATGAGCAACCTAGAATAACACCAGTGTTCAACGTACCTTACAGTTCATAGTTTAATGGAATTGAATTCTACCGGGGTATACTAAAAGGTCATTATAAGAAACTGCTGCTATACCACCTGATGCATGACCTACCTTTTGATACAGTAGATTTTAAAAAAAAAAAGTTCAGCTAAGAGAGTTGATAATTAGTTGGCATAAAAGTGTGCTAAAGAAGGGAGAGTGAATGTATATAAATAAGTTTTTTAAGTTAATGAATATATAAGTCACATTTAAAATTCTTTAATTGGAGCTGGATTCTCTTTCTTTTCTTCTACTTCTTGCTTTCCTCCTCTAAGTTTCTTCTCTTGCTGCCAGCTCCAGCATCTATGTTCATTGACTCTGGAGACTAAATATTTGAATAAAGTCTCTTGCTAACATCATACTTTGTCTGCGACTTTCGCTCTCTGTGAAGCTTCCTCTATTCCTTCATCAAGAAGATGCCAGAACCAGATTTTTCTAAAGAGTTAAACTACAAATCTTACTTGAAATATAAGGGTGCTTCTGCAGCTCTGATAGCCAGCTATCACTTATCTTGATCCCTTGTTTGTCTTTATCTTCTGAAGAGATGATGTACCTTTTCTTATGAAATTCTTGAATAATGTCTTTCAAGTAATCTCCTTTAATCGTTGCAAGTATGCCAAAGAAAAAGATTCTTTCAGGTAGTTTATTTGACAACTACTTCTTAGTAGGCAGGTACTACGAACCTCTGGGTCGTTCATAGCATCATCATATAAGTTAGTCACTGAAATCTCTGGATAGTTTGGAATCTCTGCAAACTTCACATCTTAAGTTTTCAAAGCTTTCTTCTCTTCGCAGAGTATTGCTCTTAGAAATGAAATTTTAGTACCTTCCATCGTTGGCAAGAACAAACCAACTACATAATCAAGATTAGTTACTATGAGTTCATTACCTTGCTGCACCAGGTAGCGATGCAAATACACCTTGCTTCTAAATCTTTGAATCAATACTTGTGCTTACACTCTTTTCATTGCATCATTCATTGACTCCATCTTGCTTACAGATCTAAGAAATGATATTCAAATTTAAGTTTATTGATTTCAATATTTATCTCTGTAAAACTTACTATTAAATATGGGCATCCTATAGGAAGTCAACCTCTAAGAAGGATATGGAGAAGGTTTTGAAAACTGGTTTCAAACTTGATAGATTGATATCAATTTCTACTGCTATAGTTCCATATTTTCAAATTTAAATTGGTACCTTCTTAATTAGGAGCAGTTCCTAAAATGCTAGAACTTAATTAGGAGCATTAATTAAAGCTAGTACTTAATTTGGAGCACCCTAATTTTAATCATAACATTACAATATACCTCCTAAAGCAGTACGTACTTAATTAGGTGCACCTCCTAAATCGGTACGTACTATAAACAATATATTATTGATAGTAAAAATGGTTACTTCCTCACCCATATTTAGAGCTAGATCGTCTCTTACTGCTCATAATTCTTCTCTCATACTCTAAGAACTTCCCTCGAAACTTGTAGGCTTGCAAAGCTCTCATATAAGCTCTCAGTTATAGAGGCAGTTTTATAATTTTAAATTCAAATTTAAATATGAGCGCTAACATTTTAAGAAAAACAACAGCACTTCCATCAAACTAAACGAGACTTACCTTTGGCAACAATAAAAAGTGTGAAAGCTGTGAAATGAACTCTCATAAAGAACTACCAGAGCTATCACTTGAGGTCTCTGTTATTAAAATAGAAATTAATAATAGAAAATAAATGGCAAATAAGCGTGTGGGAGACAGAGAGGAGGAGAAAGGTATCAATGAAATTCCTATACAAACTGAAGAAATAGAAGTATACTTTTATGAGCTGTATGATAGAGATTTGCTCATAAATCATGCTGGTATAGACATATGAAGGAGCATAGAGAAGCCAAGCCTACTGTATACTTAAATCATGGCAAAATCGATGGGAAGAATGATTGCTTTGAGTGACATAAATAGTACTCTCATACAAGAGACTTGAAGAAACATCTTTTAAAAGCTCACAAAAAAGACATAGAAATTGAAAAGCATGAAATTGAGTTGAACCTTCTCAACAAAAGAAAATCGAGGGAATATTCTAAAGCGGTAGAGCCTGAATAAGCTAGTGAGTTAGAGTACGTAAAGAACGCACGTAACCAACTAAACTCTGAAATCACAAAAATCATGATCAAAATTCAATACAAGAAAATACCAGTTCTTGCGTAGATAGATTTAGATACTTCTCTTTAAAGTTATCTTATTCTAGAGGGCTCCTTTGATAAGAAAGTTATCAATGATCATCAATATGCTTACAAGTATTATCTTTTCAACTATCTCTTAAGTGATGATAAATATTAGATGGAGTTTACTAACGAGTATCAAGTATTCACTCAAGCAAAATTTAAAGAGTGTAATTACTTAATCAAGCTAGATGCTGTTCTACTCGCCAAAGATCATGTTGCTTTCAGACTCCCACTCTATGAAATGACCCTCAGAGATTTCATTAGTGATCAAAGGAATCATAAGTAGCTTGCTTTGATAGCAACTTAACCTTAGAAGGCATAAGAGAGTTACATAAGTTAGGCTTTGTTCACAAGGATTTTAAGCCTGAGAATATAATGATAAACTTTTCACCTGCAAAAGTGACAATTATTGACTTCAACAGAGCATTGAGAGTGGAAGTATCAAGGCTAGGAAGTGTAATGGGAACTCCAGGAATTATCCAGAAAGAGAAGACTGGAGAGACGGAGACTTTCAATGGGATTTGTGGGCATTAGCAGCAATAATAATAGAATACGATATGCAACGCTAAGATTATTCCTCAACTAGGTGTGAAAAGGATGCGAAGCAAAGAATAAAGCAATTTATAGATAAAACAAGAGTATCTATAGCTATGAAATAAATGGCAGAGTAAGTAATAATCAAGCCAAACCCGCGATCATACATATCGATAGGGTACTAATAGAATAGTGATTGAGTAAAAAAACTACAGACCTCTTCCACATGATCCAAAAGTGCATTTTGAGTGATTAAATTAAATACATTTACTATATATTTCACATTAAAACCTATTAATAACCCCAACCCCTAACAAATTCCTTAAAAATCAAAGCACTTATAAACCTCACTAAGGGGTTTTGGGGTTTTGATTAGTTCTCTTTCTCCTAATCAGAGCCGTTGGACACCCTACGCCAGGGGGCAATTAACACCCTTCTCTTGTAGCGCCTCAGGATTCCAATTCATTCCTGGGGTGGAAAAGTGGATTGGGCTTAAAAGGAAAAGCTCTGTGATCCAGAGCTAATCTCTAAATGAATTCCTAATAGCACCAAAAGAAATCTGAAACTCATGTTAGAGGAAATCTAGGTGACTCTCGTTGTCTGCAACTGTGCTTGTGCATGCTGTATTTGCGCAACTCCATGACTAAAGAAGGGGGTCCAATGGCTTTGATGAGGAGAAAGAGAACTAATCCACAGACATCGCTACGACTAGCGCTCCTCCTGAAGCCGAGTCATCTAAGGATGAACGGGTCTTGCGCAGCCCCATTGTCGAGCAACCTTTGTCGATTCATGACGAGGTCCCGATGTCCCAGCACTCCTTTCTCAACTCGTGGAGCAGCTGAATGCCTTCCTGCTTGTCTATATGTAGGCGCCCGATGCCAATCAATACCCATTGCTTAATTACCAAGCCCATGTATCGCAATTTTTTATGGCTAATACTCAAAAGCAGAAATTCCTCCCAGGCGATTACATGTCCAGACTAATCATTCTTCGCGTGAGAGACTGGGCATTCCCTGATGCAGCTGTCTTGAGTGAGAGTTGTGATTCCTTAGTAGACCGGGAGACTGGCAAAACTTCATCAAGCGCAACTTCGCCATGGTTGTGCTGTGTTCCTCGGAAACCCAAATTCCTCCTAGATTTCAAAGGGCTATCGAATGAGTCTGATTTCGCCTCTCTAGGATCGGTTTTGCTCGAGATATCGAGTGCGGAAAAGTCTGCCAAGTTTTGTAATTTTAAGTATTTAATCGTTTAATAGTTTAAATCAAGGGTTTTATAATTTACTTTTTAAATTTCACTTTCCACCCATTTTTGCAATTCCCCTAATGAGGTTTCATTCCTCTAGTTATTAAATTTTTAAAAGTTTAATTCATTAATTTACCATAATCACGATTCAAAACCCCAAATCCCTTTTTGTAATTTGATTGACTTTTGATTGATAAAAGTAGACTATTATTGTATACTTTATTAGGGTTTTAATAGGATTTATGTAGGAATTCAATGTTTAAATTTTAGTATTTTAAGTGAGTATATGAGAGGTTTGGTGTCAGTTTATGACAGTGAGTATTTAGATTCATTATTTTAGTTGCGATATGGATGTGATGAACATAGTTAATAACTCAAGCCTGTTCTGAATTATACGTCTTTAGAAAGGCTACTCCATAAATCTCCTGCAACTGTGAGGTCTCACTGTCTATTAGCTTTGAATTTAAAAGAGATAGCATCTTTATTTTAAGCCTAAGAGACCCTTAAAATTTTAGCAGCATCGTATTGAATATCTTATTAATGATAAGACTCTTAAAACTGAGCTCATTTCTCTCTAGCCTAGAGGGCTGTAATGTTTCATTACCAATTTCCTGAGCTTATTATATTTTCCTAATCGATAGCTAACATTTATAAAAAGAACGGAATATCTTACAAGACAGTCAATCGCATTAAGAGAGTGATTGACTTTAATGTTCCATTTTATAAGCTAAATTAATTATATATTCGATTAAATGCAGAGGTCTTAAGAGCATAATATAAAGTTCATAAATGCTGATGAGGCAGTATTTACATTCAATACCTTTATAAAAAGGTCTTGGTACAAGAGGTATTTTAATATAGAAGTTTATGACTAAAAGGTTAAGATATAAACTTATACTATTCTTGTTGGAATCAGTGAAGATAGTGGCCTCGAGACTTGTGTTATTCACCCTCGTTCTATAAAGACCGAATAATATAATAAGTTCTTGCAATAACTCAGATATAAGTACGCTGACTAAGAGATTATTCTGTTCGTTGATAACTTATCAGTTCATAAAACTAAAGACTCAAGGAAGGAATATGAAAGGCTAAACATAACACCTGTATTTAATGTCCGTACAGCCCTTAGTTCAATGGAATTGAATTATATTGGGGTCATTATAAGAAATTGCTGCTCTACCATCTGATGCATGATTTAAAGATAGATACAGTCGATTTTATTAAGAGTGCTGCTAAAAGAGTCAGTGATGAGAAAGCTAAAGTGTGCGCAAGAGAAGGGAGATTTTGTGTTTATAAATAAGTATTAGATTTAAGCGAATGAATAAGTTCACATATTAAATTTGCCCGTAAAGGGATTTGGCTTCTCTTTCTTTTCTTCCTCTTAAGGCTTGCTTGGGCCCATGTTTCTTCTCTTAGTGCCAGCTCCTGCATCTATGTTCATCTCTTCTGGCTTTTATAAATCTTTGAAGAGCCTCTTACTCAATTCATGTTTTACTTGAGACTTTTTCTCTCTGTTTGATTTGCTGCGCTCTTTCATCAAGTAAATAGCAGTACCAGGTTTTTCTATAAAGTTAGATACCAAAGCTTACTTGAGATGAAAGGATGCTTTTGATGTTCTTACAGCCAGGTATCACTTATTTTAATACCTTGCTTCTCTTTTTCTTCAGGAGAGATGCTGTATCGTTTCTTGTGAGCTTCTTAAATAACTTCATTTAAGTACTCAGGTTTCAGAGTTGCAAGAACACCAAAGAAGAAGTTTCTCTCTGGCAACTTATTAGAGAGCTGTAGCTTTGATGGAAGGCAGAGAGCTACGTCCGGATCACTCATAGCATCGTCATATAGGTTTGTCACTGATATTTCAGGGTAGTTAGGTTCTCTATCATCCTAATTTCATTAGACTTAAAAGCTTTTTTCTCTTCACTCAGTAAGGCTTTTAAGAATGAGATTTTAGTTCCCTCCTAAGTCGGCAAGAACAATCCAACTATAATGGATTTATTAATCTTACTTAAGAACTTACCTTGCTATACCAAATATCTATAAAGGTCCTCTTTACTTCTGAATTTTCCTATTAAATCTTGAGATTAAATTCTCTTCATTAAATCATTCATAGACTCCATCTTGCTTCCTCTTTCTAGAAATGTTTATGAAATTTAAATTATGGATATTCATTCTAAGTTTATTAAAATCTTACTACTAAATAGGGAGGACCTACTGGAGGTCAACCTTGAAAAGATATGCGGAGAAGCATTGAAAAACTTGCTCCAAGTTTCACAGATTGATTTCCATTTTTATCAATCTATCTCCATTAAATTGCTCCTAATAATGTTTAATTATTTTAGGAGGTCCTCCAAATTAAGTTCAAACTTGATTTGGAGGACCTCCAAGAGAAACAAAACTTCATTAGGAGTATTTTAATTTACTAAAATATATAAAATTCTCATTAAATATGTCTAAATACACTCTTTTATGGTTAGTTCATTTTCTTACCTCTCAGCAAAGAAAATACCAGAGTGTCTTATACTTTACTATAATAATTTATCTCGGTAGATTTTATCATTGTTATAATAAAATATATCAGAAAACTAAAATGAGCGCTAACCTGTTAAGAAGACCGGCATTACTTGGATCAAGTCGATAAAAGTATCATTCCAGCAACCAAGAAAAGTAGAGACCAGAGACGCTTGTACTCAGTGGGAACCTACTTATGACAACTTTGACCAGTCTAGCTTTGAGATTTAAATATAAGTTAAGTAGGAGGTTATCAAAGAAGCTGTGCAAATTGAGGAGGAGGTTAAACAACCCGCCATAGAGCATTAATAAATACCAGCCAAAGTTGACTATTAATGCAAAGAATGCAATAAAGTTTTCCCTTACAAGTCAACTTATAAGAGACACTTGAGAGATATACACAACGATATGCCAAGGTTATATCTCAAGCATTAAAAGAAAGATGGGAAGTATGTCTGTGAGTTCTGTGAGAAGCCATATTCTCATACTAGAGACCTCAAAGACCACTTAAAGAAAAAGCACAATTAAAGTTTTGTCTTTATTCATGAACCTACAGGGAATAGATTCCTCTTAAAAAGAAGATCAAGAAACCCAGTGGAGTCTCTTAGAGTTGAAGTCTAGAAGTAAGTTAAAATGAAGAAAGCAGTCAAGAACTTTCCAGTCTCTGAGATCAATAAAATCATGATTAAAAAAGAGGCAATGATTCCCATATTAAAATCATTGACTTAGATTCTTGCCTAGAAAGCTACATCACTCTTGAAGAAAAAAGAGAAGAAAGTCATTACAGTGACTAATATGCGTACAAAACATATCATTTCAATTACTTCCTTGCTGATGACAAGTTCCAAATGGAATTTGCTAATGAGTATTATGCTCTTTAAAAGGCAAAGTTGAATGAGTGCAGGCATATCATCTAGCTTGATGCTATTTAACTAGGTAAAGATCATGTAGCCTTCAGGCTTACTTTACTTGAAATGACTTACAGAGAATTCTTATCTGACAATAGATGTCAGAGATAAATTAGCTAGATAGTATAGCAAATAGTTGAAGGGATTGAAAAGCTTCACAAGCTAGGTTATTTTCATAGAGACTTAAAGCCAGAGAACAACATGATGAACTTTCAGCCTCTTAGAGTTTATATTAATTACTTCAACAGAGCTCGAAGAGTACAAGCCTCTGGATAAGGAAATGTATACGCCACTCCAGGATATTTTCCCAGAGAGAGAGAGGATTGAAGAGATGGAGATACTTAATGGGATATCTGGGCTCTAGCTGTAATAATAATAGAGAGCGACATACCTAGGAACGATTACTTTAGCTGCACTAGTGAAAGAGATTCAAAGTAAAGAATCAAGCAATATTTAGATAAAAATAAAATAAATGGAGGTCTCAGAGAACTTGCATACTCAACTATTATCAAGCCAAGCTAAGAGAATTAATAAACAATAGAAACAATCAAACATCAACTTAGAAAGATAAAATTCAGCTGCCACATGACTCTAAGCTTATGTTTGTGTGAAATATCTTAAAAACTCGCTTGCTCTACTCACTTAAATTACTAATATTTAAACATTAAACCCCAACATAAACCCTATTAAAACCCTAATAAAGTATGCACTAATAGTCTACTTTTATCAATCAAACTACTGAAAGGGTTTATGGGTTTTGATTCTTAAGATTTAAATCATTTTCCTTTTTGTTATCTTTATTTCAAACAATTATTATATTTAAAATAAATAATTTTTCCAAAAATTTTCTCAACTCGAAGAATGATACTCTCATTTTTGTTTTATCATTTCATAACTTTCACTACGTCCGTTGAATATTTTAACAAATACTCCTATAAAGAAATTAATTAATCATCTATTTCTATTTTTCTATATGCTATTATAACGAAAAAAAACAACCAACAAATTAGAAATAGTATTATTTCAAACAATTTAAATTATTTTCATAACTTCAATAAAATAATTTGAAAAGTAGTCTCAATAAATGTCTATATTTTATTTTTCTTCAATTTTTTGTAATACTTATGGTTTTCATTTTAATAGCAAATAATTTTAATGTAAAATAATTATTATAGAATATTAACAATACCTTTTATAAAACAATTATAAATTTAAAATGAAATTAATAATTTATGATTATAATATTTAATTAAAGTATTTGAAGGTAGTTTACAAACTAATTCTTACTAGGTTTAAAATTCATATTATATTTATATTCTATAATAATTATTTTACATTAAAATTATTTGCTATTAAAATGAAAACCATAAGTATTACAAAAAATTGAAGAAAAATAAAATATAGACATTTATTGAGACTACTTTTCAAATTATTTTATTGAAGTTATGAAAATAATTTAAATTGTTTGAAATAATACTATTTCTAATTTGTTGGTTGTTTTTTTTCGTTATAATAGCATATAGAAAAATAGAAATAGATGATTAATTAATTTCTTTATAGGAGTATTTGTTAAAATATTCAACGGACGTAGTGAAAGTTATGAAATGATAAAACAAAAATGAGAGTATCATTCTTCGAGTTGAGAAAATTTTTGGAAAAATTATTTATTTTAAATATAATAATTGTTTGAAATAAAGATAACAAAAAGGAAAATGATTTAAATCTTAAGAATCAAAATTAACAAATAAGAAAAAGGAGAATGTAGTGGGGTGGGAGAGGGGCGCTCATTTAGACCTGGAAGGGTGGGAGGGAGGGTCTCGGTTGGATCATTTATCAATAATATATATAATACTTTTTTGAAATATTCTTACTTTTTCATATTATAAAAATGCTTAATTTATAAAAGAATATGAGATTTTTGTGAATTTAAGAATTTCAACATATTTTTTTTTGCCACTTAAGTGCATATTTTATATAAATATTTTAAGTTTAAATCTCATGTTAATTAGTAATTGAAAATGGAAATGAAATGTGATTTTAATTAAAATGAAGTTAAATTTATTCCTATTATTAAACATTAGTAATTTTAAGATAAGTTTCTATTAAAAGTATCAAATCTTTAAAGATAAACTTTTTATAGTATAAAATTAATTATTTGCATAGAATAAATTAAAATGAATAAATTTAATTTGATTTTCTTAGAATTGTAATTACATATTTAATTTAAAAAATAAATAAAAATAAAATGAAATTTTAATATAAATAAATTAAATATATAAAAATGGGCTCAAGTGAAAAAAATATAAAATTTACCACTTGCGCCCACTTTAAATTTAAGAGTATAAAAATCAAACAATATTTTAAAAAATAATTATAATAATGTTTTAAAAATGCTTTTATTTATAATTAGTTATTATATATTTAGAATTTAAATATTCGCAATTTTTTATACTATTCTGACTGAATCTTTTAATGCTCTTTCTTGTTATAATTCTAATAGTGTTGATAATATTTATACTTATTCATTGTATCTTAGATGTTATTCTTAATTAGCACCAAAGTGACAGTACTTGCTGATGTTACTAAGACTATCAAAATTAATTATAATTATTTAAAAAATTCAATTGGCTTGGGATATTAGTCCAGACTTAAACGATTTAAATTATTATCGCAATAAAATTTTAAAACAAATTTAAATTATGAATACCCTAATGTTGGAATTATGTATTCAGTTTAATTTACTGAATTGTTTTCATGGCTAAATATTCACATAAGTGACATTGAACCTAAATTTGTTGATATTTAACTGCTTTAATCAAATCCTTCAACATAATCTCAATCTGTCTTGAGAACATTCCCTAGGTGTATATTGATGTCATAGATATGTCTGGTAATTTTAATAATTATAAATTTATTACTGTTAAAGTGATACTCAATTCTGGGTGTAGAGACTTCACCCCTGACAAAGAAGTTAGTTTTGCAGCTTTCATTTATATTTCTAGCCTCACCAAATCTATAGCTATTAAGTCGTTCCTTAATGAAATAATTAAATTCTGTAATTATTTCATGTTACTGATTGCCTCCAAAAATGCAATTCTAACTTTTAAGTTGAATGTAAAATACTACTTTAAGTTAAAAATTAAACAGCTTTATAAATATAATTATTGTAGAAATCAATTCAAATGTTTTTTAATCCAATAGCTTAAGTTGCAAAAAATTTAGAAGGAATGTAATTTTAATTATAATCCTTATATAATTTATAACTACACTTTGTTTATATAAATATATTAAATTACAAATAACCTGATCTATGCTTTAAGAATTTTTGTTGTTTGTATCCATTGAATTTATAGATTTTATTTTAGAAACATTTAACAATACTTTAATAAATAAATTCTTCTATTCTATTTATTATTTTAGATATTTTATATCTAAAATAGTTAAGTTATATTGAAATAGAAAATTTTTTACCAGTAAACTTTTGAATTTAATTTTAGCAAAATAAAATTCAATTTACTCCTGAGTAAGACATGTAGATATATTAGATTAGCTAAATAAAAATATGAAATCTATTTTAGAGGTATTCCTCTTATTCTATTTGAATGTCCTAAATCATGGTATTTACAATCTATAAATTATCAGTTCCAAATAAATGAAATGTAAATTAATTATAACTGTCTCAAATGTTTCGTCTATATGTTGACAATCAGCTGAGAATCAAATTAGAAAACTAGTTTTAATTTATCACATTGTTCTCCATATATTCATTATATAACTTAAAATATTTGTTTTTATTCACAAGTAGTTTCATATTCTTGATGTTAATCGTTTAACACTCAGATAAAGTTAAACTAATTTCATAAATTAAACAATTAAAATTGATTTCAAATTTTAAGAAATTATGCATAAAATTATTTATAATCCAACCATATTTTGTCTTCACAAATAATTGAACAATTTTGGTTACTAAGACATATTTATCAATTATTGATAAAATAGAAAACAATAGGAAATATGAGATATACAGATAAATTAAAAACTGCCTTTAAAAATATAAATGTAAATTAAATTGTACTGAAGTGATTAAAAATGAAATATATAATGAATTTTTGTGTATGATAAAAAATGTATATAAAACTGAGTATATTATTTAGTATTTCCACTTTTTATTTTTATTATTTCCCTAAACTGTTTGTTGTTTAACACATTTACGTGACTATCCAATTATCAATAGAATTTGTTTGAGTAAAAAATTTAATTCTAAATCTATATTGTATTGTATTATTGAGTGATAAGAGAGCGCATATTGCACAGTGAATTTTAAAAAGCATGAGGAATTATAATAATTTATTTAGATATAATGAATAAAAAGTGTCTAATTAGTATATTCATTTGAAAAATTAGAATGAATTTTACTTACTTTGTATAAATTTTGATTAAAGGATTGTGAATTCTGAGTGTAGTTCCAACATCATTTATGAACTTTAATTCCATTTTAATTACTAAGTATGATTTTATAAATATAATTCGTTATGTGATTAATTTAAACAATTCTTAAATTTCAAAGATTAATGATTAATATCATAAATCTATCTATAAATTTGTGATTATTTTCATTTATTGTTAAACGCATCATTTAATTTATATTCATTTCTTTACATCTTATGTTGATCGTATTCAAGTCTTTTACATATACTTATATAAAATAATTCTACAAACATGAGAGTTTTTATCAAATTAATATACTCCATAAGACTCTATTATACTAAAATATGCATCATTTTAATTAGTTTATTAGTGAAGTTATTTCCATTTGATTTTTGAAAATTTAATAAGCAATGATTAACTCTTTCTCCCTATGTTAAATCCCTTTGATTATAGCAGTTTGCTAATTACTAGCCTGATGAGCTGTATAGAATTCTACATTTCGAGGATATGCTCTTCATTGCTTAAACACAAATAGTTTGTAAAATGCTCCCATCATTATGAAAATTACAATTTCTTTGCTATTACCTTGCTTCAGCACTATTATTTTGGTTAGTAAATATAGTTAATGCCCTCTGAAAATTTTTATGTTTTTTAATAAATGTTTGTTATTTCTTTTTCATTGATCCAGTTATTTTCAAAACTATAAGTAATACCACAAATTCATATAAATTGCTTAAAATTCTAAATATTTAAATTTGGTTTTCATGCTTGGAAATAAAAAATAAATGAATTCTTTTATTAAAAGAATGAAATAATAATACTCTATAGTTTGGTTTTTTTATCTATCAGATATTCAATCAAGTTGCTATTTAAATTCGGCGAAAAATTAGTTTAAGTCAAGATTTATCTGTAAATCTATCCACTTTAACAGTAATTCTTCCTGCTACTAAGTATTTACAATTAATATGATTTCAAAGAACTTCTATTGAAATATTTTATATTTCTTGTTATCAGATTATCTTTCTAAAGCACGCTAATTTTTCATTAGTTTTCTATTTTCATAATTTTAATTCTAATATAAAATTATGAATTACTGATGAAATAAAAGAGTATGAAATGATCCAGGAATATATTTTAAAGACCTAAATAGTGAAATATGAAGTTCATCACTTTTCAGTATGAAGATAATATTTGAAGAATGATTAATTAAATCTTTATGATTTTACTTTCTACGTTTCGGATTTTTGTGATTTACCCCTTTATTTTTCACCAAACTTTTATGTTTAATCCTTTAAATAAGATTTCACATTTCTTATCAAAGATAGTAGAAAAATCGCCTTTATTTGTATTAACCAAGGCATTATATATCTGAATAGAGTAAATTAAGTTTTTTATTATTATAATATAATAAAAAGAATCTATATTTTAAACAAGAAATTATATTTTTAATTTAGAAATATGAATATAGTTTATTAAGATATTTAAATTTTTTGTTGAGTTCAATTTTTTAAGGAATAAAAACAGAAATATTTCTTTTTTTTTATTATTACTGTTGAATTTCATTAAATTAATTACTATAATATATTTAATTTTAAATAATATAAATATATTTACATAATTACTGAAATAGATAATGATAAAATCAAATTTAATTAATTATTATATATATAAAGCACTTTAATTCTAACTTCTAACATATGCCCCATTTCCAAAAGTAGATGAATTACTAAGTTGTTTGAAATAACATCCTTATCGCTTTTACTAATTAATAATATAATAATAACAAATTAAAGCTTTTTAAATTTGAATTCTATAAATGACAATATAATAGTAATAATATTAATATCGATAAAAAATCTTTGAAAATTAAGAATAAGATAAAACTAATTTATATATGAAAAAAATTAAATATTTATTATTACAAAATAATGGAGAAAGGACTAAATTTTATGGAGTTTATAAGGGAAGTACTTTCACTTTATATCATAATAATGTAAAATTTTGCATTCTTGAGTCTTTAAGTTTTTGAAAACAATATTATCTCTGAAATAAAATATAAAATTATTTGGTAATGAGCAAATTGACAAAGATTAGGGATGGAGTATTAGAGTTTGGCTTAAAACCAAATCAGCACAGAGATATTTAAGATTTCTTTAAAAAACATTAACTACAGTGTATATCGACAACTTTCAAATCTCTAAAGTTATGTCTGCTAAAACTGAATAATTTTGAAAATTCTAAAATAAAATATTGCTCAGCAATTAAATAAGTGACAGTTAATATTATAAAAGCTAATCACTTAAATATTATTCTCATTTATTTAAGCTATTTTAAGATAAATTAAATCAGCAGTATAATGATCAATTTAATACCAGTTATTCTTAATCTTTTTTTATGATATAAATAATAACTTAAAGTATGAAATTTTTATATGATAAGCTAAATTTTTGGTTGATTTAACTTTCTCCTCAATATCCTAATAATTCATTTTATCCATGAAAACTCATTATATTGTACTTCTATGCTGTAGATTGTGGTAAAGATAATTTTAATTCTTAATAACAAATTTTTGCCAATGTCATCCTCTATTAATTCTTAGTCCGATGGATTCTCTTAGTTTCATAGTGTTTTCTCACTCATTTTGTTAATTATTTTTTATCTAATCACTTGAAGTAACTTCTATATTTCTGTAAAAATATACAGTTTATATTGTTAATTTTAAATGCTAAAAAGTAAATATAGTTTATAGTGAGTTTGACAAATTCAATCTTCAAGATGTTGGTATTATTGGTATAGAAATTAGCATTTATAAATATCAAATTAAATTTTCGCTTTCATTTTGAAAACTATATACACTATTTAATACCCTGTTTATCCGATATTTAAGATATTCTATTTTATAGATTGACTTTTTGAAAAATTAGTATGAATAAATACATGGTTTATGTACGATAAATCTTTCTATGGAATTAGTTAAAATCAATGAGAATTGAGAGAGTATTTTAATTTTAGATGAACATTTGCATAAATTATAACTCAGGTAGTCTCATATATAACGTAGATAACTCATTTCAAGGCTTGATACCTTATGCCAACTTCTAGAAAGCACCTGTCCCAATAAGCTATTTCAAATCTTCCAAACTTGCAATTACTTCATTCTCCTTTTTTGCATCTGATACTGCTTCCAACAACACTTTATTGAATCGTTTTTTGTAGATCAGGCCCACGAGCTACTCTAACTTGTCGAGCTTTTCGATCGATATTTATTTCATCTTGTGCAAAATTTGCTGCTTTGGTAAGATAGTTATTGGAAAATACTTTGACTATAAGGCGCCCATGTTCCTAGAACTCCGACCTCTCATCTAAAGATATTAGCCTTCGGAGTTAATGTCACATGCAATAAGTACTTATGCGTCCACTCTAAACCTGGTGTTATAGCCGTAGCTCTCATCCTTTTCTAAGATTAAGACCCCATTCTGCCAAGATTAAATTTCCTCCAGAGTGGTTTATGAAATGCTCACTCTCACTTTTAATTATCCAATTTGCTCTACCATGCCTTTCACCATGTCCATATCATAGCCATTACAAAATATAATTAGAGGTACAGAATGGCCACACTCCTCAATCTCTTTTTTTATTTTTGAAAGCCTCTCATCTGCGTTTGCGCAAACGATGATATCTCCTCCTTAGTCTTGACTCAAATCATTAAGAATCTCGTACTCGCTCTTGAATTTCAAAACTTTCGGCTATATACAAACTTGGGCGAGCACTCTCAGGATGCCTTAATCACATGTAGCACTGAACATATAAGATCTGGTCAACCCTAAATCCCATACTCCGTACATTTTTCCTTCGTGATAGTAATATGGATATTTCCAAGTGATGTGATCGAATTCATCAATTATCATAATGTCATAGGTTTTTTTTTATTTGTAAAAATTCTCAATGGTTTCTATTTACAACTGGATGCCTAATGGTTGGAGAAACTTCTGTGTTTACAGTTTGAGGATTTAGTCTGGAACTATTATAACGACCTTTTTCCCTTACTATATCCAATAGCATGCTAACTTTCCCTGAACCCAGGTCTTGCCTGATGCTGTAGGCATCTGGACCTGAATGTTATTCTGGTGGTGATTCAAGATGATTGCAGCTAATGTTGACTGATAAATCGAGTGTTTATAATCTAGGCAGCTTTCATGCAATGATTACGAGCAACTAAGCATAGCATCTAGAGTAATCCTGACCTCTAAATTCTAACATTTAATAAACTCCTCCCATATCTCCTGACTCTTACTCTCAATCTTAGATATATCTTTTTTATTTTAGGTTGATGATTGCATTTTAGCGAGTTCTCGCATCCAAAATACCTCGTCCTGTTGAAATAATAATTCTAACTGGTCAAGTTCGTAGTCTTTGACAGACTGAAGCACAACGACCAAGCGTTCCAGTTGTAAATTTATGTGCTCACGTCTAACCATTATCGTCAGAAGAATCCTCCTCTGTGAGAAAATTGCGATAAGTTCATTTAATGTATTTTAGGGGTCTTGCTTCACTTTTGATATAGATATCATCTTGATCAAATCCTCTCTATAAAGTTTGTTGATTCTCCTTAGAGTGGATATGAAATCATTGTAGAGGAAGTTATTTTTGCTTTTAACTATCATCTCTGCTTCTTTTTCATTGAACCCAGTCTTACTTAAGAATTACTGAAAAGTACTATTACTCTCAATGAGGAGAGAGTCTTGAGCGATGATATAGCATTCAAGTCCAACATTAAACTGATCAAGCCCATTGTCATCGTCTAATTGGTGTCCTTCAGGTGTCTGTTGATGGATGATGCCATCACTCCTAAGATCTTCTTCTCTGCATCGTCAAATATTTGAATGTCTACATTTTGTTTCAAGTTTGGGTAGAGGGTGTAGATCAGAGTGTGTCCCTCTAATTGCAACTCATGTAAGATGGATGCCGCCGATAAATGTAGTTTTAAGATTTGTGATTGCGTAAATGCTTTGATCTCTTTTTCTATACTTTAGATCTCCCGAGTCTTGAAGAGCTCAATTATGTGGGTCTCCTAATGCTTGAGTTAGGACTCAACACAATTGCTATAAAATTCTTTGTCTGATATCAGAGACTGATTCAATTTTTGGATCAGGTTAAGTTGTAATTCATCATCAAGTTCAGAGTGATGCTAAATAAGGAAATTTGACAATTGAGTTATGTCATTCTGAGGTTGGGCAGCTTGTGAACTACCACTTAAAGTCCTGATTCTTTGCTTTTGGATATTCTTTTACATCCGATCTGACTAGGACCTTTCTGACTCCCTTTTACCCAATATTGAGTCTCCCTTGGATTTCTTTCCAATTAGGGTTCATCGAAGATTTTATCGCTTCACTCGGATGTAGTTTTTAATGCTATCACGATCAAGTTGACTTAGAGGGTGTTCTGACAACTTGGGATGCTCTTGGATATCCTTGTATGTTTTTTAGTAGCAGTTGGTAATAATGCTCAGGACCATCTTGGTCTCAGAGCTTAGCATTTTGGTAACTGGCTGATCATAATAATTCTTGACTTCACTATAAGTCTTGAAGGAGTTACATTCATGGTCCTTGCTTCGCTATTTTTTCCCCCTATTATTAAGTACTGGAGATGCCTTTGGTTTAGATGATTAAGGAGATTTAGTTGATGATGATTTGGAGTTGAAGCGTGAATCGTCACTATCGTACATGGAGTTTTGAGAGTCGCTCATTTTAAATTTAAATATTAATAATGGGGGGAAGGTAATAATGAAAATGTGACAACAAAAATTTTTTTAAAAAAATCATAAAAAGGCTAAAAAGTCACAAAAATCACAAAAAGTCACAAATAATCACAAAAAATCACAGATAATGACAAAAAAGTTCCTCACCCTAAACTTATAAAATTTTTGTGAAAAAAGTCACTCAAGACCCCTCCCTTTTTGTAAATCGATCCTATATTAGATTTTTCATATTCAAAAGTGTTATTACTTTTAAAAGGGCTGTTTTTCTTATAGTTAAGGTATATATTAATATTTTATTTTTAATTGGCCTATAGGAAATATTATTTATGGAAATGAATTCCATCAAAAGATCATACAACCAATTTCAAATGAGTGATGGTCAAGCTAAGACAGGATCCTGAAGATTACTCCTCAAGAGCTTGGAGGACAATTCAAGTCCAAAGTAGACATCTACACCTACCTAACTGAGATTCGTAATATATTTGCCCCTTACATTAATAGTGGGATACTACATGCCCCCAATCGAGGGCATCAACAGAGAATACCTGAGACTAATCTTTAAGGGAAGTAAGAGACTTCTAAAAATGGACCAGATCAAGATGATTAAGGTCCCAAAGTACGATGAACTCTCAGTAAGGCAGCTATACCTGCAAGTCTGTGACGACCAAGAATTGAGCATCTAACTGCCTGACATGTCAGAGAAGTCAAAGCCTATCGATAGGCAATACTTCTTCAACGTGCTCAATACAATCCAGCCTGACTATCTCTCCCACATCATCAACAAGTCAAGGGTAAGCAGGAATGGTGGTAATGGCCAGGGGCAGAAGAGTGATTACATTTTGATCTCTGACGATTGGTTCTCACAGTTGACCAGTCATCCATTTATTTCAAGTATCATACTCTACATTAAACTTAATACTTTTAGAAAAATCGGGGAGGACCATGCAGCTTTTGAAGGCTTCAACAAAACTAATGAAGGCCAGGAAGCCCAAGTAATCCCCTCCAAAGGTTTTGTCTCTTAAAAGATTCAGAGGAATCGAGCATGACTCAGCTAGCAAAGGTAAAACCAAGTGATGGAGCTCGCCTTTTAGAAACAAACAGCACAATGTTTGAGTCTTAATCAGACACTGGCATGATGAACAACAATGCAATAAGATTTAACATATGAGCTTTAGTTATCTTAATTTAAATAAACATCATAAATCAAACTTCCTGATTTTCTTCCTGGATATGTCTTTTATAACAGTGTCATCTACACTGCAGAAGGCTTGCTTCAAGACTCGCTTCGAATCAAACTTCTCGTCCTGTCCAACGATCTTCATCTTCATCCTCTTGAACTAGTTCTTGAGCACTGAAAAGTAATTTTCAATAGGATTGTATTAAGGCGAGTATGGTGGAGTAAAAATGAGAGTGATATCTAGCTCATCAGCCAATTTTTTAATCTTCTTGCTGTGGTGCACTCTAAGATTGTCAAGTACTACTGCAAGCTTATTTGTCAAATTTTATTCGTGCAAGCCTATGATAAAATCATAAAACTTTTCAATGTCCACTGACCTCTCATAATTGTAGTATAGCTCCAGACCTCTGTCAGGAGATACTCCTGCAACTACTGCAATACTCTTTGTGAATTGCAGTTTGTCTTTTACTATGATATTCATATGTCTATTGCTGTACTCTTGCTTAAGGTTAGTGGAGTAGGTAAACATCACCTCGTCTATAAATACTACTTTCCTACCTTCTTGCTGGGCATAATCTAACTTGCTCCTCATCTCTTAAAACAGCTCACCTGTCTTAAGTTTTTAAGTTGGGCTCATATACTTGCTCACACAAATAAACTTTCTCTTAATTCCTTTTTCCTTGTATAGTCAAGAAGCTTAGAGGGAGATATTCTAAGCTCTGGAAACTTCCTATGGAACATCACACATCTTTCCCCCAAGGTCATTCCTGCCTGATGCTGTAAGGTATTCTAGTCTGTGAGAAACTCAATGTTTTCTTCAGATAACATGCTAATTCTTTCAATTTTGTTGTCGT
>ARYC01002693.1:0-40685 GCA_000711775.1 Oxytricha trifallax
TTGAGAGATATACACAACGATATGCCAAGGTTATATCTCAAGCATTAAAAGAAAGATGGGAAGTATGTCTGTGAGTTATGTAAGAAGCCATATTATCATACTAGAGACCTCAAAGTGCACTTAAAGAAAAAGCACAATTAAAGTTTTGTCTTTATTCATGAACCCACAGGGAATAGATTCCTCTAAAAGAGAAGATCAAGTAACCCAGTGGAGTCTCTATGAGTTGAAGTCTAGAAGTAAGTTAAAATGAAGAAAGCAGTCAAGAACTTTCCAGTCTCTGAGATCAATAAAATTATGGTTAAAATAGAGGTAATGAAGATTCCCATATTAAAAATTATTGACTTAGATTCTTGTCTCGAAAGCTATCTCACTCTTGAAGATAAAATAGAGAAGAGAGTCATTACTGATGATTAATATGCTTATAAGATATATCCTTTCAATTACTTCCTTGCTGATGACAAGTTCCAAATGGAATTTGGTAATGAATATTATGCTCTTTAAAAGGCAAAGTTAAATGAGTGTAGGCATATCATCTAGCTTGATGCTATTTTACTTGGTAAGATCATGTAGCCTTCAGGCTTCCTTTACTTGAAATGACTTACAGAGAATTCTTATCTGACAATAGATGTCAGAGATAAACTAGCTAGATAGCATAGCAGATAGTTGAAGGGATTGAAGAACTTCACAAGCTAGTTTATGTTCATAGAGACTTAAAGCCAGAGAACATCATGATGAACTTTCAGCCTCTAAGAGTTTTTATTATTGATTTCAACAGAGCTCAAAGAGTACAAGCCTCTGCATAAGGAAATTTATACGGCACTCCTGGATATTTCCCAGAGAGAGAGAGAGAAGATTGGAGAGATGGAGACACTTAATGGGATATCTGGGCTCTAGCAGTAATAATAATAGAGAGCGACATGCCAAGAAACGATTACTTTAGCTGCAGGGGTGAGAGAGATTCTAAGCAAAGAATCAAACAATATCTCGATAAAATAAAATCAATGGAGGTCTAAGAAAACTTGCATACTCAACTATTATCAAGCCAAGCTAAGAGAATTAACAAACAATAGAAACAATAAAACATCAACTTAGAAAAATAAAATTCAGAGAACTGCCACATGACTCTAAGCTTATGTTTGTGTGAAATATATTAAAAACTCGATTGTTATACTCACTTAAAATAATAATATTTAAACATTAAACCCATACATAAACCCTATTAAACCTAATAAAGTATGCACTAACAGTCTACTTTTATCAATCAAAAACTCAATCAAACTACTGAAAGGGTTTTGGGGTTTTGATTGGTGCAACAGCCATGACACTGAACTTGATATCTCCACTTCCACTCATTTCCATGTATTCCTTTATAATCTTGCTGGCTTCTATCCCCAGATTCTAGCCTTCTTCAATTTTATTTCTTTTTACTGGAGCAGTGAGTCTGCCATCCATCTCCCAAATAAAGCCATCCTTCTGGATATATGTTACAAAGTGACATTGAGTGTCGTCGTGCACTTGTGTGTCACCTGCAAGCGCTGCTGTCTGGTGAGTCTCCTCAAGCTTCTCATCGTTATTAAGGTGATCTGCTCTCTAGTCTGGGGTGGTTTTAAAGTATTCATAAAGAACGTAATATTCACAAATGGTTGTCTAGTTGATGAAGTAAAACTCTTGAAGGAAGGAAGTGTCCCTCAAATTCTCAATTATTGATGGTGAATTTAACAAGGCATGCAGTAACGCAATTGTTCCACAGGCATTGTGTATTTTTTACTTCACAAAAAATGGGCTATCAGCTGTAATTATACATTAATAATCTTAATTGTAATCTCTGGTTTCTCTTGTCTTGCAATGAAATCATTATGCTGCTTTTTAATCGAATAAAGAAGTATAACAGCTTGAACTGGCTGGGGAATCATAGCACTCCAAACATCATCATCAAGTCCAAATACATCATGGAATTTTATTTTCAATAATGAAAATGAATAAAAGAAAATATTTTAAAATAAAATTATGAATTTGAACATAAGAGTTGGGCATCCAAGCTTCTCAGCATATTCAGTAAAAACTTTAGGATTTCCTTCAAGTGGTATCCAGCTTTTCTCTCTCTTCTCCATAATTTTATTTAAATATTTTCTACAATTAATTATAATTTTAAATTTACAAATGGACTAATAAAATAATTCTTTTCTCAGATTTTATTATCTTAACCAAACATTTCACAATTAGCATCGCATAAATAATTTTATCTATGATTGATAAAATAAATGAGTCAAATTAATATATTTAAATATCTCAAACAATTTATTAAATTAAATTAAAATAATTTTGAGAATGAATTTTAAATTATTAGGTATAATAAAATCATTACATCATCATATTGTTCTGATATTGCTGAAATAAGCAATAAGTCCAGAGCTATTCCAGTAGCTTTGTGGGTGTCGTGATTTGAAACTAAAATGGAACTTCAACTTGAATTGGTTGTTGCTCTCTATCTACCCAATCAATGGGCAAATTACATCATATCTTATAGAATTAAGTAATTATATTATTAATTTATCTTAAGGTTGAATCTTCTGGGATTTCGTCAAACATCTAAACTGTTTTAAATTCAGGCTTAGTTTTAATTTTTTCCCTTCCTTTATTTAACTATTCTTTAAAATCTCCAGTATTGTGTTCATCTTAAATTTAGGCATTTCCATCAATAGTGGGGTCAGTGGGATTACCTCTAACATTTGGGGATAAACTAATTGAATATTCTTAATCATTTTCTTCATCACTTTCATTATTTATCTTTTCATTTTAAGCATCTTCTTCATCTGATGATACTAATATCCCCTTTATCACATTTAAATATAAGAGATTATTTAAATTATAATTATATTTACCCATATTTTAACAACTTGTAAACCTTTTTCTTGATATTACATTAAAGAAAAACATAAATAAAGACAATTAGTAATATTAAATTTTAGGGTTTGAGCATTTGATTTAATCAATAATTATTAAATGAACTTTTTTTCTTTCAATAAAATATATAAGGAGGTTTTATGTGGCCTTATTACTTCCTCTGTATTCTAAGTGCTTTGGTAATCTACCTGTCACTATCAAAACCCCTTTCTTTGAACTTCTTTTCATTTAGCAAGCATTAAATCACCTTAGTAAATGGTTCTTCGTCTTCTTAATTTTCTGCTTCTGCTGTACCATCTAGGAGGTTTGAACCCAAACTATCTAGTCTTTTGCCAGGTGTTCCAGTTGTATTAACTTTAGATTTTAAGTTTTATTTCTAGTTCTTCTCACTATTGGATAGGAACGAGTCTCTACTGTCGTGTCTGTTATATAATTTAAAAATAAAGGTTCTTCATAGGTTGACTGTCATTACTAGACTCACTTTAAATGTCAAATAATTTAATCAGCCCCCCATTATAACCAAAAAAAGTTTTTAATTTATAAATAAATTAAAGACTGCATAAAAAATAGACTTATTTCGTTAACTCAGATTTAACCCTAAAATATAAACGGATATAATTTTAATTCAAAAGATTATGGGTTTGATTACCCTTTTACTGTTTACTTTTAGTACCCTCTTTAATTGACATTAAGTTTTTGATATTAGGAAGAGTAGGTGTACTGTTTAGATTTTGTTTTGGGAAAAAGTTAGATTTAATGTGTGGATTTTAGCCAAAATTTGATGAGTTCTTCTTTTGCTTAGATGATTATAAAACATTGATTTTTAGTTTTTTCCCTCCGATATTTCCAATTTATGTTGACATTACTTACAGTTGTCCAAGACCTTGTCTTTAAGTAGGTCTAAGTTATGGCGATTAAATTTAATTTGCAGGAGTCTAGAAAGTTTTCTGTAAGTGAATCTAAATGTAGTTTTCTTGCTTGCCTTTTTTCTCTGATTTCTCTGCTGCTTAAGATATCATGTCTTTTATTTTAATAAGTCCCTTGCTTCTACCAATTTTCATAGGTGAAGCAGGATCTAAAGGAACAATTTAATCCTCTTGAATTTTTTCTATCAAATTTAAGATTGATTTAGCATGGTTAAATCCTTGGTTTTAAAACTACTACTCTTGCAGATTTTTATTGGTAACTCTACAAAGCTTTTAAGACTAAGGTGTTCTAATGACAATAGGAATCGAGTCAGCTGTGTCTAACAGAGATGTTCTAATAGCTTGAACTCTTAATTTAAAGAAGGGAAGTTCTTATTCAAACTCTCTTATCATAGACTTCTCTAGCTCTCCAGTTTAAAGATTAACATGACCGTTTCTAATAATGATGCCTTCCAAATAAAGCCCAGATTTATTTGTTTAATGCAGAGGTTTGTTCTTAGGGAAGTAAATTACAAAGCCTAGACAGTTTTGATAGATTCCAAATTGGTTAGCATAATCTTAAAGCATTTGATTTAAAAGATTTATTGGATTGATAAGAACTGTAAGCTTAAGAATGGGAGGAGGTTGACCTCTTGATTCAATAGCCCATCTCTGAAGGTAAGCATATTTTGAAGTCATAAGCTCAAGCCAGTCTACAAGAGTTATATTTATTTTGCAGAAAAATCCATTTAGTAACCAAGAGCCAGGCACTTTATTGTTTAGTAGGCATTCATATAGATCCAAGTCATGCAGATCAAGACTATATATTCAGAATATAAAAAAATTATAAAAGTAAATATTCTGTATCCCTAAATGTATTTCTTCAAAGTAGTCAAATCTTTATTCAATTTCACAATTATCTTATTTATTTGAATTATTTCTGTAGTATAGAAGTTCTTGAGAATCTGCTCATTTTTCTGAGAGAACTAATGATATTTGTCTATACATTCTTTAAAATATTATATTTTATATTTGTACTGATAATCAAATTGTGAAAGAGCTTATGTAATTTGTTGTTTACCCTAGTTACTTATAATATAATTATCAGCTGACCCACCAGTCATAGTAAACTTTCGCATTCTAATAACATTTGGAGAAATTGGTGATTCAATCTCTCTACTTTCATTATCTGATTGATATCTCGGGGATTATGGTACAAGTGTTTAAGGTTGCTTATTTTCTTCTAATCTTGGACTTTAAACAGAGAGTTTTCTTTATGAACCAACTTCCAGTTGTCTAGGGTTTGTATTGATTTACAAATTTGCTGTGTTTTTAGACTGCCTTCTACCGTCTCTCAAAGATAGAAGTGGTCTCTTACTTGAGTTTTCTCTTTTAAGTTGATTAATTTCTCCATTTAACGCTTTCATGAGTTAATCTTCTTCTTCATCTGCACTTTGCTCTTCTGGTAATGATTAAGAAGTAAACCCTGTAAGTCAAAAAAAGAACAAAAGCTGATGGGGGGGTTAATAGAAACTATATTTTCGTAGAAATTGTAGGATGAACAAATTTTTATCTTTACAATTATTATCTTGATTATATATTTTAATAAAAAGTAGTGAGAGTCCATTTATTTGTGAGGAACTAATAAAATATTATCCCAAATAATAATTTTAAATTATTTTATTCTTAACTTTTTATCTCTTCTTAATATAGATGGGTTAGAAGAAAGTCTAATTTTAAATTCTGGGAGTTCTAAGATTTTCGGGAGTAAGTCACTAACATAGTTTATGATAAACATAGTATCCTTTATTATTTAATTATAAGATATTAATAGCATTTATTAAACACTCTTTACATTTGATGCTCTCTTGGTTAAACAGAATCATAATATAGCTTTCTCAATAATAAGAGTTCATTTCTTTGCTTTTATTTAAGTTACTCAGATTTGGTTTTTTAAACATTTTTAAAAGAATTAGCTGAAACTTTACCGTATGGTTTTGATCTCAAAGATTTTGGAGATTTAATGTCTGATATATTATCTTTGATAAAATCAACGTTTAGAAGATTATCATTTGTCTGTAAACTAAATTTCAAATCCTTTTAACTTGGCCCTTATGCTATGGATTGCAACACTTGATCCTTTAAATTTGTTTGAGTTGCACTGAGGTTAACTTTGCTTTCTTTGTATAAATTGTACTTTTAAGCTGAAGGCTATGTTCTTAGCAGCGACTATAACTTATAATCGAACCCATTAAGCTCATCTAGATTCTTTTAGTCGAATTGATTCAAATATAACTCAACAATTTTGTCTATATCACCAAAGCAATAGTCTTCTTTTTACTGCACTTTGTGTTTATGAGACTCTTACTTTTGATCAAATGACTCAATTTCTTTGTTAAAACCATGCAGCAACAATTCCCTATTTTCGAGAGTGATTTAGTCTCTATCGTATTAAAAGAGAGAAATCAGTCTACTTTCTTATGAACTAAATTGTAGATATCGACTGAAATGTAATGAAAGACCTTTTAGAACATCTTTTGTTTCATTGAACCATCTCACAAGTCCTTAATTTTAAGTTATACCTAAAAGTACAAGTATATCCTACTCTGGCATCAAGTTCAAATTTTACTTAAATTCCAAATTTGTTAGTTAACTTTTCTTTTAAAGATCAATATTTTCATACATACTGTAGCAGTTCTTCTTTCCAGCTTAAATGGAATAGCCTTTAAGTTTTGAAATGAAAAATCTAATCAATGAAGAGATATAATAATTATTTTTATGCATTATGAGATACTACTCGGACTTTGATCTTAATTTAGTGAGCTATAGATTGATAAATCATGCGTTACCATATTTTCCAACAAATGGATACCCCCCACAATTCTGGAATTTCCGATCGTTCCAGAATCATTCTGGAATTCCAGAATGAGAATTCCAGCACCATGCTGGAATTCCATCATGAATCTGGAATTCAAGTAAATTTTATTATAATTACATGATTACTATTTTTAAAAGAAAATACTTAAAATTACTTATAATTTTCAAATCTTTCTAATCACTTTATAGCCTGAAAAAAAAATAATTTTATTTAAGATATCCTTCAATTTTTTTTGAAAATTTATTTTTCTATAACTTAAATAATTTACAATCACATAAATTCGAATAAATTTTATCATATTTTTACCTCGTTTATACAATTCTGTTATTATTTTGTGCAAATAAGAAGTTTAATAATTCTGAGAACTTAGTCAATTATCACAAATTTAAACTCTCATAGTAAAATGATACTTACAGATATTATTATTATTATTATATAAAATGAACATATATTTCCCATACTCAAATCAGCTTATAAATTTAAGTCTTTATGAAATAAATTTTTAATATATTAAAATAATAAAGCTGCGAATCAATCATTGACTTCATCCTACTATTATTATTTCTTAATTATATGTTTAATATAAAAAATTTTCAAAGATAAACCACAGTCAATCCTACAATCTGCTTTTACATGCTAAATTAAAAGTACATTATTTCACTGATATTATCAACTATTTATTAAGTAATTTGTTTGGTAGAGTGTCAATTTATAGTTATAAAATTTTATTTCTATCTTTAAATAGTAGTCAATGATTTTTTTCTCTATATTCTATTTTCTAATGAGAGAAAGATTTTTCAGTTCAAATCTATTAAGATTACTAATTCTTGAATTTTAAATGTTTAATCATAAACACCCTCATAGAAGTTGTTTAGTTTTACAATAAATTTATATTTAATATTTAGGATTTCACAATTTTTAAATTGCAGTACCTTATATACATTAGTAGTACTTAAAAACAGTGTAGGAATTATACTTTTAATTAAAAAAATCTTTATTTTAATGGTGGTAAAAGATTTTTTGAACGATTAAATATTAAACGGATATTTTTACGTTATTCAAGTATTTCAAGATAATAATTGCGTTAATAAATGAAGGAACTTTAATAAATGTAATTGGATAACATATAGTGACGAGTTGTACGATAATTACAGATGATTCGATTGTAACATCAAACTTAAATCCGTTAATCAAGGGGATACCGAAGTATTATAAAAAACAGAAAATTGAGTTTAGATAAGAACTAAAAAATAGAGTAAACTTCGAATCATCTCACATTAAAATAGGAAATATTTATATAGATATATAACGGATCGATTTTAGCCTAACAAGAATAAGAGTTCTTAGAAATCTTATATACAGGAAGACCCCGAATTTATTATATAAATTATAATGACTCATTGATTATTAAAACAATTATATTTATTACAATGAGATTAGAGGGGAATTTGTTGATTGTAGTTATAAAATTTTATTAGCTAAATAAACAAAATATTTTAGTCAAAAAACGTTCTCAAATAGTATTTTTTATAATTTTATTGAGTATGAAACTTCCCCCAAAATTTTAATCATCTTTTAAATTTCATTAATAAAAAAAGAATATGAATTAGAAAAAAATAATGTTAAAGAATTGATTACCAGGGATTCCAGAATGATTCTGGAATTCCAGAATTATGCCTGGAATTCAATCATGATTCTGGAATTTTTTGTGATTCCAGAATGATTCTGGAACGGTTGGAAATTCCAGAATTGTGGGGGGTATCCCAACAAATTATTGCTTGCTTTAAGCCTTTTGTTTATAAAGTACGAAAGGAACCAGATATTTTCAGCAGATTATTTAAAATCTTCAATTGAAACATGAATATCGTTTTCATTTATGAACTCTCCATAATTATCCTTTCTAAAGATTGATCTTTCAATTATGGCAGATATTAATGTGAAAACTTTAAAGCTAAATTGAATTTCATCACCCATAGATGCATCATACCTTCTTACAAATCTTTATTTTGGTTGGTGATTTACAAGCTCCTTCCTCTTTGATTTATTGATTGTTTCTTTCATTATTTTCTCCCAGTTATTACCATGTAATTAAAATACAGTCTATTTTTCATCTGTGGTCTCTTTTGGAAGTAAAACGGAATAGAAATGCTCCTCAAATTAATGTAATAAATATCCTACTTCAGGCTCATATAGATTCATAAGATGCTCTTTGATACCAGATTTTTTGTTAACAAATATCTTAAAGCAGTCATTTGTAAGTAGAATAAGTTTAGTAGATAATGATTAAGGCAAATCAAGAGGAGTGTAGTCATTTGATACGAAAGTTTCAACATAATAAGTAATCCAAATTCTTAAGTTCGGGAAGCTTTGCTTTACATAAACTATTCGGGGGGGGGGCGATATCTGAACCAAAGCGACAATATCTGTACCAAAGATATATTTTTTATAGTTTAAATAAGTTCTCGTACCTTTTCTAGGTCAAATTAGAGTCGGAAAGCACGAAGAAACTATTTTTAACTACAATAGATTCTCTATAGTGATGAAAACACACAAAACAAGTGTCAGCATTATCATAAAATTACAAATATCTTTATATTTTTTTCGTAATTTTTTGTTCCATTTATACACTTCAAATATATATAACTTACTCATTTTTTTAAAATATGTTATCTCACAAATATTATAAGATCTAAAATAATAATTGTCAAATAATTAGTGTAATATTCAATTAGTTCATTCTTGTTAGATAACATATTTTTAAAAAATGAGTAAGTTATATAGATTTGAAGTGTATAAATGGAACAAAAAATTACTAAAAAAATATAAAGATATTTGTAATTTTATGATAATGCTGACACTTGTTTTGTGTGTTTTCATCACTATAGAGAATCTATTGTAGTTAAAAATAGTTTCTTCGTGCGTTCCGACTCTAATTTGACCTAGAAAAGGTACGAGAACTTATTTAAACTATAAAAAATATATCTTTGGTACATATATCACCTCAAACTATTCTATCATAGATAAACTTGAAGATTTTCAAAATTTAATCTTCTGGGAGCATTTGCAGATTTTCAATAATCAGCCAATTTCCACCTTTTGCAGCTTGGAGAATTTTAGTCTTTAAAATTTCGAAATTAGATTTACCACAAGAAATTCTTATAGTTTGTCTAAAAGCTTTTTTGGCAGAATTAACAATTCTTTGTACTGGGTTAGAGGAACCATAACTATAGAAAAGAATTCTATATTATACAATATGTGATATACTCATTTATACAATTGCAATCTTTTTGCTGATTGTTGGCCTTTTGAACCATTCTAAAGTTGCATGAATTTCAATCATATGCTTAGGTAAATAGTGAAACACTGGGTCAAGAGCATGCTTAATTAACTAATCTTTTGGTAATTGTAATAAATAGAATTTAATCTTGATTATAGTATTTTGGGCATATTACATTATATTTTGATAGGATACAAGCTAACTAACTAATCAATTGCTTTGCAAATAGTTTCACTCTTGGTTACAAAGAGCAGTAGAAGCTAGTTGATGACATCATGATTTGATTCTTGTTTATTTATCTTGGACCTCTTTGGTATTAATTTGAATGGATCAAAATCTTAGTTATCAGATGTAGAGAAGAACATATGCAGCCAGCTTTCTTTGTCTTACATGATATCTTGCTCAATTAGAGAAATTATTTACATATTCCAAAAGAATGATTAAATAATCAAGAATAGTGGTTAATAATTTATTTTATTGACATATAATTAAATTGACATATGATAGTGTAAAGTGTAATTGAGAATAAATTAGAAATATATATAAAATGAAGTATGCTCTTAATAAAAAGCATTAACAATTTTTAAAATGTAAAAAGAATTTTAATTTATGCTAAACGTCCCAATTAATGTGAATATATGTTAATAATACTAATTATTATTGGATAAAATATTTAATATGTGAATAAAGGATTATGAATGAAAATATTAAAGTTAATATATCTAAAAAGTAAGTAAAATTATATATACGAGCTAAGTCAAAAAAATAAATTTAGACTTAGCTCGTCAATTTTTTTATATTTTTAAAAATATTATTATAAGATATCTAAGTTTTTGATTATTAATGATCGTCTACTTAAATATTCAAATTTTCTCTAAATGCTTTCGAAGGATGACATAAATTTCTAGATGAGTGTAGTTAATCCTTCAAAATGATACTATGGAAGCAGTGCTTTCAAATGACTTCCTCTACCTTTTCCTCTTTGCATTTAAAACTAGAAAATAAATACATAATTAGAAAGTAAAGTAAATTAAATTTATTTTACCAATAAGACTATTAAGTAATATGCAAAAATTTAAATTACTGAAGTAAATATTTAACTTATTGAAGTCACACATTATAAAATTAACATTAATTATTTAATTAAGAATTTAAACATTTCTAACTTTATAAGTGAAAATTTCATTAAAAATATATTTAAAGTTGCTAATGATTTATTTTTTATGTTGAATAAAAATTAAATATAAAAAAAAAAGTTAAAACTATATAAAAAATAATTTAAGATTATAGAAATTTTCAAAAAAATAAAAACTAAGAAAGCTAATTTTTTTGAAATTTATTTTATTCAAAAACCTGTGCATGAAAATTAAATTAAAAACTTATTGCATAATTAAAAATAATTGTATAAAACATTTAGAAAATTTTTATTAACTATCTTAATTTAAGTATGCTTATTTTTAGCATTATTTAATATTATGTACTGTTTTTATATTTAAATGAGAAGCGAATTAGACAAATAAAACATGACTAAGAACTAAATGATTCAAATCTTTTAATTTAATAATATTATTTCTTTTATTCCTTCTGTAATTGTAGACCTTCTCTTAAACCCAGGAATCATTGTTGGCACTTCCCCTAGGTTATTATCTTTGCGTAATATTGACGCTTTCCTGTTTAGATAATGATTACTCACTTTTATTTATTCAATAATATCATTATTTTCATCGTCCCCTTGCATCGAGAAACTTTAATTTTTATCTTGTAAAGATCCAGCAGCACTATTTTTATCCTAGTTTTTAGTAAATTTCTAGAAATTTAGATTGATAAGCATATCATCTTGCAGTAAATTAGACTATACTCTCAAGTTTTCAGAAGCTCTTCTCTCAATTTTCTTCACGCTTTCAACTTCTTCCTTGTAAATCTTTTACTTTTATTCACCACTCAGCAAGCTATCTGCTTAAAAGGCCCTATAAACATTTCCTCCAATTCTTTTAACTATTCTTTAAGCCCCATTTTCTATATTTTTGATGTTCTTTACCTTTAGTTCAGGACTTTGAGAAATATACTAACCAATATTTTGAATTAAGTTAAGCTAGTCCCTTGCATTTTAGTCTTCAACTTATATGCCCAAATTTTATGCAGTGAGTATGTCAGATGCTTTTAAAATATCTTTGTAATTCACAATTGGTAGTATTTTGCCTTCAATACTTTAAATACGATTATAAATAAGTCAATTGTGTTAAAAGTATCTTATAGCTTATGTTTTATGTAATCCCATTTTGGATCTCTGTTGAAATCTTTTAGTTCATAGTTCATTGCTAGCATATCTCCCTGGTAAATTTACAGCCCATTAAACAAGAATCTGATTTTCTCAATGATAACCTATTTAACTCCATTCATCTCTTCTTATTCGTTTTATAGTAGTTTGACACAGAAAATAAACATGAAAATAACCTAATGGTCTTTCCTCAACCCACTAAGTAATTTGTGCATCATTCTTAAAACTAAATTTTCTGCAATATTAGCCAGATCTTTTCTAGATGAATTGTTTGATATCGTAACTGAGAGAGTAAATAATTCGCAAGCTGTTTATTGAATCAAAAGCTTCACAAAGTTGTCTGAGTAGTTGTACAAATTTCCTATACTTTGTCTCACGTCCTAAGTAGTTTTCCATAATATGTAGACAGGCTCTGTTGCAAATAAGATTTTTTATCTGAAACTCTTTTTCTGTTTATCATTTGAGTCCAAAATTTCATGATAAAGTTTATCGAAGGCTTGTTTGTTTTAGTTCTAATTAGGACTTTTGAGGTAAAATTATAGTAAATTATCCTGATCAAAACTTGAAGCTCTATTAAGAGTTCTCTTACTCTTTTTATGATTGAGTCCTCCTATTTAAGATATTTACTATAATCCTGAGCCAGGTCTAAGAGTCTTACCTTAATCTTTCATTATATTTGATTCATTTTACTCCTCAGCGTCCATCTCTTTTTGAACTTTCTCAAATAAAGCTTTATACTTCTTTAAGTATTTGTTTTCGAGGACAAATTTTATCTTTTGCTAATGAATCTCTTTCAACTACTTAATTAGTGACTTTATTTCATTTATTTATTCTTAACTTCTAAAGTTTATCTCTTGTTTTCTAAAAAATTTGAAGAAGATTCTTTCTTTTTTAAGCTGCTCTCTTTGTATTCTGTAATTATGTCATGGGATAATATTCTCAAATAAATATTAAATGGTAAATGTATATTAATACCCATTTATGTCCTTTTAATAGATAAGTAATTAAATATGGCTCAAACTAAAACTACTGCATTAAGACATCAAGTATAATATCCTTCATTTAATCTTAATCATCTTCAATAGCCAGATTGATATAAGTAGTTCTCTATCTATAATGATTTTCAATATTCTAAAAATCTCTGCTTGAAAATATCATGTAAAGTCTAAATGATTTTTTGATAGTCACAAAAGCCTTGTTAAAATGTAATGTATCTATCTCCTCTTCGTCAACATCAGATCGTGTATCAAATTAGTGCTGTTAATAATTTTGATCAGTGGAATATTGCTTTGATCTCATACTCTCCCTATCACTTATTGAATTGTCTTGATCCATAGATTAATCACCTTTGGTATCAAAATTTGAGCCCATATCGTAAAAGTCTTTGCCATCTTTTTATACTTTAGAATAGTATTTATCTCTAATTTCTCTTAAGTATATTTTATACCTCCAAGTTATAAGCGAATCTATTAGCTTTAAAGTCTTAACATCTGCATCTTTGATAATTACTGGAATTCCATTTTCCATGCATCTTACTTAATTAAAAAGAAAGGCGTTTACAGGAAGCAGATCTCTGCGAGCTCTGCGGGGGATACGTTCGCTAGGCTCTTATCTCGTATGCATCTTGATGACAGGGAAATGTGGAATGGGGGGCGAGGTGGTTTTTATTTTTTTTTGGAGTTTTTTCTAGTTTACGACTTGCCACGTCAACTCACTTCAGATATGTCTACGTCACGACTAAAATTGATGGTTTGATTTTAGTATTAAACAGTGAATTGATAAATATTTAATTTTGAGTATAACTCGTTAATCATCATAAAAAAGAAAGGCTTAAAATAATACTAGTTTTTCAAATGAAGTCTCATTCTTAGTCATCCTTTCTTGGTAATACTAGAATATCTTATTTTCTGGACTCTTTAAATTCTCCTCATCCAAGTCATTATAATAAATTAACATTGAATATAAAATTTATCATCTGCTTCTATAATTGTCATCATCTCTATCTCAACACCTTTAGATTATTCAAGATTTTGGATGTATTTGAATGCATAAAATAAATCAAATAAAATGTAATTAAATAAATGCAATCCCTAAAGGATCATAAATAAATGGGAAAGGCAACTTGAACTTCTTAATTAGCTTGATCAGAGCTAGATTTTCGTAAAGTCTCTAATTTTCCTCAATTCCAAATAGAGAGCATTCCTCTGAGAAATCTTTTGTCTCTAAATTAACATACTAGAATATAGCATTTTTAATATTGAACTTTAAGTCCCACTCAAGCATAAGGTTAAGTATATAGTCTCTTAAGTACGCACTAACTGCTGATGGGAATTTCATCACGAATACGAAATACAAAGCAATATAAAGCATGTTCCCCTCTGTCATTTCAAATGGAGCTGGCTAGTCAATGATTTTAGTTTTCCATTTTTTAACATTTATTGATAGATCTTTTTTAATATCTTTGAGCTGTTAACCTATATCCTTGAGTTAACTTATGTTATTATTGATCTTTCGTATTTTCTTCTCAAGCTTCTTTGAAAAGGCATCTAGAATCTTAATTTCATCCTATCTCTGCTAGTTTATTGATATCAGGTTGATTGCTCTAGATCTTTGATCCTCTGCTTCCATAGTCTCTCTTTCATATTCAACTTAAAATTCATCAATTTGCGCTTTCATTTTAGAGTAATTTATTGCATTAATAAACCAAGAAAGACTAAGTCGTAGGAATTTTTAAACTTGCTTTCCATACTTTTACATCAAATCTACTGCCTCTTCGTATAGCTACTACAGTTTGAAAATATTCTCGGATGCAAATTTCTTTTAGAGAGAGAACACACCCAGATCCTCTAGAAACTTTTAGTAAGTGTATTTCTATGAGAAGAACTTAGGGGCAATCTTCTCGATCTTAACGTTTTATTTCTTCTTAATCTTTTCAGTACCAAACATCAAAATAAAGGTTAAACTGAGATGATGCACAATAATAAAATGTTTTAATTATTTTTAATAAGAACTCTATTAAATCAATGAATGAATTCACATCCCATAAATTATTTAGTGTGGACCTTTGCCATTCCTAAGAATCTACAGAAACTCTTCATACTATGCTTCTGATGTTCTCTTTAACATTTCATATTCTTCCAAAAACTTGTTCTCCAGATGATCCAAATCCATCATCTTAAACTTCCTCTCTTTGAAAACATTATTTAGTCTCTCAGTACTTTTCTTCATTAGATCCGCAGACTTTTTCTTATTAAACTCAATTTGTTTTTTATTCTCATCTATCGTTTTGTTTGACTCATTTCGGTCGTCTCTATTCTTTATTTTCTTGTCTTTTTGTTCTTAATTTTCTTCTTTGATTTTATTAATCTCTTCAGTTAGGTACTTCATTTTCTATAAGAAGTCTAGAATATTTCGCTTTCGTTGAAAGTGCTTTTTATAGTATCGAGCCATAAGCTTTTCAAAGATTATATATACGAGCTACTTATCCTACTCTAAACTCGAATCTATCTCCCATTATTAGATATCATTGACAATATTTTAGATTTTACGTGCTGTTACATAAGCAGAGTCGATTATTCTATCGTATTTTTAATCATTAATTTTGAAGGGGTTTCTGAAATGCTATTCGTTAATCTTCTCTGGCTTACCTATTGAGATTAAAAGTTCTTTCTTGATTGAGAAACTTTGCTATAAATATTGTGATTTTTATGACATGTGGGCATGCCCAAAGTTCAAGTTTTCTTCGTGATAATTCATGAAGTCTATATTTATGATCCTACACATTTAGAAAAGCTCTTTACAATAAACAGCTAAATAAGCCATGCTTTCAAAAGACATAACTGCTTAGTTTTGATCACTAACTTTGTACTTATGCATCAAAATTTAATTGAGTTAAGAATAAGATTAAAATTAAGTGAATAAGTATATTTAAATAGTATCAAAATCTAGTCTAACAAGAAACCTCCTCTACTATGGTTGGAAATAAAAACTATCTTTACGTTCCTCATAATGTCCTAATTAAGACAGTACATTATTTGTTCTTCATTTGCATTATCATAGTCATAGCTCTACTGTGTATACTCTCTTAGCCTGATTTTATCCAGGTTTATTTTCATCTCTTGGTAATTCAAAAGATTTTAAAACCTTGATCAAGTAGCCATAGCTTGCAAAAAGTATAAAAATTGTGATATATACTCTTGCCTGTTTTCATCGTTCAATGAATGATTTAGGTTGTAATTTTCCATTTCAACTATAAGAACCATTTTGGTTTTCTTACGCAAGATGTTCTCCTCTAGTTTACTATTGAAATCTCTTAAGAATTCAATGAAAGAAAATTCTGGAGAAGAGATATTTACAGTGTAAGGCGTATAAGTCAGAAACTAGCAAGCTATTTTACTCAAAAACATTATAAAACTTGAATCAACTTCATAGTTGGCTTTGATAATCATATGCCCGGCTGTCTCTTCAAGTTACCTAATGATATCTAGAACAGATTTTATCATTTTATCATATTGAGAGTTGTCCATTCTTAAGAATTCATGCTTAAAAAGACCCTCTTCTGAAAATATAAATTTTCTGAATTGGTTTTTCATTTCTCTGTTAACCAACTTGAAATGATCTTCTTCCATCACTTGCATGTCAAAGTCATAAGATTTATTTAGATCTTCAACTCTTTCAAAGATATCATTGTTTACCAGATGAACCTGTTTAAGAAGAATATTCTACAGATCCCCTTAGTTTATCAAAACCTATGGTTACTATTCTTCTTAATAAATTTAGCCTAAATTAATATAAATGGAATTATAATATTTTTGTTTACAATAATTAGCTGCAGATGACTTTGGAGATAATGTTTTAGTGGTTTTGGGTGTTTATTTGAATAGTGCCTAATCTTAGTAAAAATCAGTTGCCATTTTTAAGAATAATCCTTAGAGCTTTTAAATGTATTGCCTGACTTTATCATTGAAGGACTGCAATTTTATTTATCTATTCTATTATTTAGATCGGGTTTAATCATTACTGGAATTTGATTGCATGCTTGAATTAGGAGATATTCTTTTAGTAGCTTATTTGTTAAGTAAATTCTTGTTGTCCTTTTCTTGAATTTTTTAATCTTTTGTATTTTTCAAAATAATTATAAAACTATAATTTAACCATAAATAAATTATATTATGCTAATAATAATCTTCGCTTAACTGAGATTTATCAGAAAAAGAATCATCAGACTTCTTACTCTTACTAAATTTATCACTTAAAAATGAATTTTAGTCTTCATCTTGTTAAAGATTCGCGTTTATATTCTTTTTCAAATCAAATATTCTGTCATTCAATATTTAATTTAAATTAATATAAATGGGATGACATCAATATAAAGTGTTTATATATTATACTTCTACTTCTCATCTTAATTCTCAAATATAATAGGAAATTAATGCAAGTATTATCTCTTAATTAAGTCAAACCATATATTCAGTATCTAAATCTTTTCCTATCTAAATTTAGCAAGATCTATCTATACAAATTTTCGGGGGGGAAGTTTCCTGCACTGTTTTTTTATTTATGTTAAATTTAATAAATTTTACATAAATTAACAAACATAATATTTTTAGATCCATTAAACATTAAGAGCATATTATTCATCAGTGAAGTAGCTCAAGAAAATACAGTCTAACATTATATAGTCATGGTAAGAACAAGATAAATTGAATGAGAATTTCACTTACAATTGGAAAAAATATTTGAAACTACTATAGTAAAGCAATTTAATATTTAAAAGACAGAACCTACAAATATCACATGAAAAATGTCAGAGTTTTTGGAATCTGAAAAAAGATATTGACTTTTGACTAATAGATTAAAGTAAAATTATAACAATGAAATTATTCCTGAAGTTGGTTGATAGTTGTTATAAAAATGAATTTAATCAAAAAAATATAAAAAATATAAAAACTAAAAAAAAGTGCAGGAAACTTTCCCCCCAAATTTTCTAATAGCCTAAATTGTGCTAAAGATTGAAATATTGAAGCCAAAAGCTTTTTAGTCACAGTAAAATTTATCAAGATTTTTATAGATAAAAGCGCCAAGAGAATCAACAAAAAAATAATTAAAATTTTTTATTTAATAATCAACAAGTTTCTTAGAAATATCGAAGATAATTTTATCATGCTTAGATTCAAATGATTTCTCAATATACTAAACTAAGTTAACTTTATTCATTTTATAAATTGAATTTTGTAAAATTATGAGAAAATAGCTTTGATATCATTTCTGCTTATGCTTGGTATGTAAAGCCTACTAAAATGTCTCATAATTCTATCATTTAATTATTTTCCATTAGTATCATAACTATCGCCGTGCTTGTTACTTGTTGTATTTAATTTAATAAAAGGTATTAATGCTTATATTTATAAAATGTATAACTGATGATAACTGAGAGCTACTATATGTAATTGAATCTAGGCTGAGTCCTTGAGTACCAACCTCCTAATTCAAAGTATTCTCTTAACAACTCTAAGGGCTTGGCAGAATCTTTTTCTAAATTGGGGTTTGCCATGTTCACATCATCTATGAATAAATATGTGCTCTATTTTGATGGAGGAACGTATACACCTATTCTTTGCTTCAAAATTAAAGAAATATTATTGTACTAAAATTATTTGCATCTCCATGTTAGATTCTACGATCCTCTTTAAATCTGATACCTTGGTCAAAGGATTCATTAAATAAGGAATGTATCGGTTGATATTTGATTATCTCAAATCTTTGAATTTCATGTCTAACGCTATTTTGTTTCTAACAAGTGCAAATACATAAATATTTATGAAATTAATTCCCTCTTAGTACTTATAAAATATTAAGTACAGTTTTTCCACTTTAGATTGGACCAAATACCATTATGTTCTTTCCATATGATAATATATGATATTGATTTATTATTTAGATAAATATGACTATAACAGTCTAAAGTAGTAATTGTTCCTTCTTACAGCCACACCTTTATCGTAGTACATGAAATCAAGTTCCTCAGATGTATCAAACTTCAAATTTACTTTTCTGTCTATTTCATTTTGTGAAAGTTAATTGCTCTTTGATTCTCTGTGCCTTGAATTTAATCTGAATTCTTCTGAAATAGAAAATCTAATTACTTAAATTAAATGAAATTAATTGTAATATTATTATTATAACTTATTAAAATTATTTAAAATTATCTCCTCTTCCCAAGTTTATAAGGTCCAGAGTGAGTGCAATACTTAAAGTTAGGGTTTATTGATTAAAATGAGTTCCATTTTTATGAAGAGTAGTCGTAGTAATGATCTAAGAAGAAAGAATGAATTGAGCTATCAAGTTATAGTTATTATAGATACTCTAAGAAATTATTGGCAAAATTATCATCTATTTTTAACTCTTTCAATAGATTTTGGAGTATCTGCTTCAATTGTCCAGTAAAATTCATATAATATTAATCAAACAATTAATTAAAAATTTTTAAGGTTTAGTCTATTGGTGATAATTCTAAGAAACTAAATTGCTTATGGTAAATTTTAAGCTTTCCATAAATATACTTTGCAGACAACTTATTTCCTGCTCATAATATATCTTTTCTTTCTCAAGTTCAAGTTATTTCCTCGCTCTCATAGAGTACTTAATTTAGAATTTGTCAAACAAATTCAAATTTGAAATGCTTGAATCTTTTTATTTGTGATTCTTAGAATCACTTTGTCCTTAATTGCTTTCTTAATCTTACAAATCAATTTTCTTAGAGCATATTAATATTAAATTAAAATAAAATTATAATAATTTAGTAATTTTTATATTAATGACTTGAAAAACTCATCAATTAGGACTTAGAATATTGCAATGAAATCTGTAATTATTAGTTTTCTCTGCTTAATGATAATATTGCAATGATAATTATGTTCATTTATTTAATCTAGAAGAGGCAACATAATTCTATTTATAAGTCGTGTTAACATCGACTGGTGAGTATTGAAATATTTAGGGAACTGCTTTGAGACTAGATATCTAGTGAATAGCATAGAATCCTCAATTAAATCTTAGTCTATTGATATAATTTGAGTCCTATTTAGTAATGCTGGTGAAATGTTATTAAAGTATAATGAGATAAGTCTTTTTAAATTAGCGAAATACAAATTTAATGTGGTTGATTGAAGTTGTTTCTATTATATATTTTAACTCTGAATTGACTGTGTGAACACTGTCTCCATTTGAAAGACAAATAAATTCTGATTCATTCTCGGTCAAAGTTAGGAGTCTTTCAAACCAACTTGCGTGTATAGAATTATAAAAGTTTTCTTTCACAGAGCCATCTAGAAGTATCCAGTCTCTTTTTGTAGCAAAGTTTACAGTGTGATCCTTTAAAACTTCGGAGTTACTTGAATCTGTCTTTTTACCTCTTTAAGTAGACTATTGCCTTTTATGCTGCTGAGACTTATCAAAATTAAAATAAAAATCTATAAAAAAAAAATACCTATTCTTCATATGTCCCTTGTTTATTCCTTAATCAAATCCTGAGTTACTTTTTACTTCGTTCACATTTGTACTAGCCTATATATTTTCATTATTTTTGTCTGAAATGTAAATTGATTTGAATGAATCTTCTCTTAGAAATTGTTTTTAGTCTTCTGATAGTTTTGTCAAGCATTTAATGAGAAGTGAGGGAAGCAGTCCTTCTTGCCATTAATTAAATAAAATAAATATAATTAACCTTTAGTGTCAAAGTACCCATAGAATTAGTCTTAATTTTATGAATTTGTATTGAAGGTGTGAATGCTAAAGTTTTTTTGAAAAATATAAATATGTAAAAATATAACTATTAAAAAGTTTGTTTCTCTCAACTTCTAATAAGCTTTTGCGACTATTTTTATCAATTCACTCTTACCAGACATAGTCCTGCCTACAATCATTATTGTATTGAAATGCTGCTTCTGCCTAATTTGTTAAGTTTTAACAGCTGCTCCCAAGCAATTCAAGAATTGTTTAGATTTGACCAAAATTTAGTCTGAGCTTGCATATTAACCTTATATGATAACTTAAGTAATAGCATCGTTCATTTTCTATTCAAGTGGAATGCTAAATGCTACTATATCATTAAATGGTGTTTTGAAAATGTTGGAAACAATTGAATCTAAAATCTCCACTTAATTTGGATTCATTTAGTAGAAGAAAGCTCCCCTAATACTATTAGCGACTATATAGTCTTCAGTGACATCCTCTCTAAAAGTGAAAGTTCTTAATAAATATTTGAGCTTATTAATGATCAAATCTATTGATCTTAAGCTTAGAGTTACTTCAAAATATTGTCATAGGAACTCTGGTCTTTAGGGTGAGTTGGTTGAATGTTTTCGCTTAACAGCTATAAAGTAGAGTAGATTTTGGTACTTAGCATGAAACTATTTGAAAATCCAAGCATCATTAGTTTAGCATTAATTATTACTTTTATATCTGGGATCAGCATATTTACTGTTCTAAAATTCTCAAATATTATGTGAGGGAAGTTCTTAAGCTTAATTCCAAACATTCTTTTAGATTCTCTGAAAATCAAGTCATTATACTTAATTTAATAAAACACATTTATACTAACTTTATTATATTGAGACTGCCTAGTTAAAAGTGAAAGTTGCAAAGAGTCCAAAGTTTCTATTGAAAGGGACCTCAATATTCCCACCACTCAAATTGACTTCTATTCTATTTTTATGCAAAAGAACGGCATGTTTTATGTTTAACACTTACTAGATGAGTGTTGACAGAATTTATATTTCAAGATGATTGATTTCATCCATGCACAACCACTATCCACCGATCGCCATTCCTGCGAATATTCTGCTTAAGCCATTATAAGAGCATCCTCCTCTACATGACCAAAGCAGAAATGGCTTAGCTAAAGTTCTTGCGAGACTTTGAATAGTTTAATTTATAATAAGGTATAAATATAGTTGATATTTAATTAATAATCAAGTTTCAGTTTTACCAACACCTTATGGGCCATAAATTAACCCACCTATCTACGAACTCACACACTAAAACAAACTATAGAGAGTTCAAATATAAATTTAAGAAAGTATTGTACAAAATATATATTTTATAATTAATTAGTTTTCTATGTTAAGGGTGTGTTGACAAGCATTTAGCCTTCAGTGGGGTTAAATTCAAAACCATATTATTGAGTGAACGACAAGATTATATAATCTATAGACTTTATTAATAAAATGCTAACAATAATCAAATAAATATTTCAATAATTTGTATTAAAAAATTGTTAAAGAGATAGGCATAAATAGTATAATCTTTCTTGTCTTTCTTAAGTTAATTATAGTCTGAAGAGTACTCGAAGTACATTTGTTAATTGTTATTATTCTAATCCTAAATCTCTAGAATAAACTAATAGATTATTTAAATTAAATTTAAAAAGGCATAAAGTTAAAGATTATTATAAATTTAGAATATTAGCGTATAGTTTTTGTAATCTAAGGACCCTCTCAACATTTAACTTTTCCTATTCAGCTTTTAATGCTTAAGCCTCCACTTCCATTCTTAATCTCCTTCTCAGTGCCATTCAATTTTTATTAATGACAAAATATTTTATGAATATTAATATGTTATAAACTTAAATCCATTCCTAGACTCATTGAACTTTTTTCCTCTTCAAGAACAGGAACCAAATTATTGATTTCATCCTGTATGCTATTTGTCTGCTATTGTTATTATTGCAATACTTTCTCTCTCTTGCTAGCTTCATTGAATCTCTGATCTTTAGCAGTTTTTAAAGTGAGCTGCTCCAAGAAAGTTTATTATTTTTTGAGATTTTGCAATTAAGTGTCGAGTTACATCTGTTTTTCATCTAGTCTATGTTGTTCAATTTCAAGTGAGAATTTCAGTTAAGAAAGCCAGTCGAATGTTGCCAAGTCACTTGTGTTGTTCATGATGAGCAGCTCTAATAGTTCGATTTATTGGAGTTTTTAAAGATAGAGACTCTCGAATACTAATCTACGAGAAGACCTAAATTTATCTTCTTACCTTTCTTTCTTTAATTACTGCTTTTACACTTAGGTGTTCTTTTAAGAGGAAGTTTCATATTTTAAAATTAAAGTATCTTACAATGAATTTATATAATCATATATTTATTTTATTTGAATTATTAAGTTTTGAGTGAATCTTTCTCTTCTGAAGTCTACTTTTCAATAGTTATATTACCTTCTTGTGCATGTTTTGCTGAATTTTACAATATCTAATTATCTATTATAATTAAATTCATTTAATTAATAATTATCCATTGGCTTAATAGTGGAAGCTCTTTAAGATATGTTATTTTCAGAAAATTATTATTTAGTTAGTGATAATTCTTATAAACTCTGCTTTTACTAGTAACCACCTGCTATAATTGTGGGTTGTAGTTTTATCTGTAATGGGCTATTTGTGTTAAAATATTATATCTCAATAATTAAAAATACCCAACTTATTTGTTTATAATTATACTTCGAGGAGCTTAAACGTTATTCTCCTTATCCTGAGTCCAAACATCATCAAAATGAATGAAATTAATGATAGTCTTTGCGTATGTTTTAATCTTAGTAAGGTATTACTTTAGCCCACTTAAACCATCTTTATTGAATACTTGAGTCACATCGTAGTTGAATTTAATGGACTCTACAACCAAGTAAGTTTGCTCGTTAAATGACTAGTTATAGAACCATTCTTTTAATTATAACAATAATTGTATAGCAGAATATTAATAAGTATTATGTAAATTCTTCAATGTGGTGGTCATCTCTTTCGATTATACACCTCCTTATTACATTTTTCATTGTCCATTTGATCTAATGTTCCAAATCTTGCATCCACGAACAAATTTCCACATTCACCTTTTCTTAAGTGTTTTGGTGGAAAAGAGAATCATTCTCATCATCTGAGTGACCTTTCTCTTGTTTGTACTTATTTGATTAGGGTGTTATCAATAGTGGAGCTGCTTTAATTTCGATGGGATCTAGGAAAGTATACAAATTTTTTATTATCTTCATATAATGAATATGGAATACTATAAAGTGATGATCTCATTTTTAACACCTATACATCCTATTATTTGTTCTTAGTTCTAATCTAATATCATTTTAATATTCCATTTAATTTAAATTATTTATTAAAAAATAAAATCCTATTTATAAATCTAATACCAGTTCTTTAACTCCCTTGAAACAATATCTTAGATAAATATTCATCTATTTGGGGTTATTCTATGAGCAGGTCAGATTCATCAATTATTAATCACTGAGAAAGAAAAACCTAGGAAATCTCTCTCTTCTATCTGAAAAATATTTCTTAAAGTTTAGCCTGATTGTTCTCAGTTTCTCATTGAATTGCCTCAATCTCAAATATTCATCATCAAAATTGAATAAAACTACATAAATAACACAAAATATTCGTCTTCAGTAACATTTTGTAGAAAGTTCTGTACCTTAGAGTTTACCTTCATTTTCTCATAGAATTCCTTGTCTATTTCCTCAAACTCCTCATATTCATTTTTGAGTGCTTTCTGAATCTCATCTAACCTGAATGCTTCACTGAGAATTAAGAAATTTTTCTGCAGTCTGTCTATTTACTTTAAATTCTTAAAATATAAAATAGGAAATTAACTCCATGTAATGTTTCATGGTTTTAAGTTTAAATTGTAATTCCTTGAGATGGTCTTCGAAAGGCAATATGTATATGTCATTTTTCAACTTAATCTTTGAATTGAAATTGTAGTCTTATAGCATGTTTGCATGGTCTCTTGCGTCCTTTATCAGAATGTTCCCTTCTTTATATAAAATAAAACAATATTGTAGGAATACAATCGAAATTGAGAAATTATAATTAAATAAATTAAATTCAAATCAAAATAGTGGCAGTTAAAGTTGGCCAATTTTAATGATCTTGGGCTCATTCGATAGAGAATTCAAAATTAGCTGGACTTTATTAATGGCGGTACTATTTTATCGCATCCAAGGAGCAAGATAACTCCAATTTAATTAAACACTCTAAATTCAATAAATTATACCCTCACATTAAAGTCGAGTTATCTCGCTCCAGGGATGCGATAAAATAGTAACACCAATAATAAAGTCCAGCTAATTTTGAATTCCCTATCGAATGAGCCCAAGATCATTAAAATTGGCCAACTTTAACTGCCACGATTTTGATTTGCATTTAATTTATTTAATTATAATTTCTCAATTTCGATTGTATTCCTACAATATATAATATACTTTAGTGGTTACAAAATTCACTTCATAATTTTTAATCTCTTGAGTTAGAGTTTCTATATAAATCTCATTTTCAAATTCTTTCTCAGCTTTTTCTCTAATTTGCTATATTATCGGTATTAGAGTGGTGATGTTTTCCTCAAGCAGATATTTTAAGGTAATTTCATTGGCTTTTAAAATATAATACAATTGTAATAAAAATAAATATAATATTTCAAGTAATTTGAAAATAATTTTTTACTGGCTTTAAGTTAGGGTACAGAATTTAAATCACCTTCTAACCCAGTATTAATGTTTTAGTTTATTTATGGAGCATATAAATGATCACGTAACTCATTCCAATGTCTCTGCCTAATTTTCTCTGAAATCAATCCTAATATTACAGGCATATTTTAATTGATAATAATTTTGATATAAATACTTATCAATATTATATTTATTATATATGAGGCATGCAACTCTCACAGAAGTCATCGAGTTCTTTATTAATTTTTTCTAATACAATTTTAGGACTGTTAGTATCCTGGAAATTTAGTTTATCATCTAGGTCATCTATAGTCTCATAGAATTTCTTAACGTTTTGCTCTATTTCATCTTTGTTTAAATCTATGAAGTAGAGGTTAAGGTATTTGTCGTTTTCAATATGCCAGTTCTTCACTGTCTACCACAAGGCTTTCAAAGGTTCACCAATCCATTAATTTAATTTAAAATAAGAAATATACGAGCACTTTCGCTATAAAATACTGAACACTGAGGAAATCATCAATTTCACTGTAATTCGTAGGTGGAAGTCCTAGAATAATCTCTTAATCATTAATCTTAATAGACTTCTCTCTGAATGCCTTTAACTTATCCACTGCATCTGATATTTTCCTGGCATAGTCCTCCGCATTTTCCATGTCGAAATGTTTCTTATATACTTCATTTATCTATCTACCGATTACTCCGATCTGACTTTTAACTATATCAGCTTCTTGAATGACTTCCTGCTTAAATTTCTCAATGCACCTGTTCATTCTGATTATTGTGTCATTTTTGAATTGCTTGATTCTCCATTCCCATTGGTAACTCATCCAATATCTCTCATACTAAAACAAGGTAAATTAACAATGGAGTCACAAAAAAGTATAAATGAACTTACATCTTTTTCATCTATATAAGTCATGAATTTCTGGAATAAGTTCTCTAATTTTTTGCATTTCTTAAGCATCTATCTCAAACTTTCAATGTCTAATTCTAGCTCGGATTAAGTTGATGTACTCGGATTAGTGATATATTTTTAGCAATTATTGTTTAAAATATAGAACACTTAATATAATATTTACAATTTTATATATTTCTTGATTTCAATGAAGATTTCCTTGGTGTCAATCGACTACTGCAACTTGGTTTTAATTACATCAAATTACTTCCAAGCTGTTTCTTAAATCATTAGGAATTTCTTCTTAATTTCTATATAACACTTAAGATTAAGGAAATAAATTGGAGTATAAATTTATTATCAGCATACACTAACTTCATAATTCCAATTAAATTCCCATTTAAAAATTACAATTAGTGATGTATTTAGATAGATAATCACAACTCATTATCATTTCTTTCTTCAAGTGCCCAATGTCAACTACCATCAATCCAAAGCTAATTTCAAATAAATATATTTAGCAATCGTAGTATTTATAATGCAATTGATAAATAATTTCTGAAGGAAATTTGAGTCCAATTTCATATTCATCTATCTTAATTACTTTGTACTCTTGATATAAAGTATCTAAATCATCCTGCTCTGCTAGTAATTCTATATTCTTCAAGTAGTCTAACTCTGTGTACAAAATTAAAATTATTAAAATAGAAAAATATTCTTTTTTAATAATTAAATTCAATTATTTATAATTAATTCAAAAAATAAAATCAAATAGTCATACTGTCTTAGTAAGGCTAGAAGAGAGAGTGGGCCTAATAGAGTATAAGACAAAACTGTATCAATTTCATATTAATTTAAATTTATGTTACAAATTTCTAGATTTATGAATAAAATTAAGCTGAAAATAATTTTTATATCATTTCATGATTAACTTTTTCAAGATCAAATGAAATATGCTACATGAAATCCTCTTCTTGCTTCTTATAAGGATCATCAATAATCTCCGGTGCCTTGATCACTGAAATACTTTGCAGTTTGGTAATAGGATCAAGAATCAATTATTTTAATTTAGTTTCAAGTGTCTTGAAAGTTGGCTTGAAAAATATTGCCTAATGTTGGAAGTCAGATTCTGAAAACCATGGAAAATATTTCTATAAGAAATCCTAGGGAGTAAAATCATTATCATCCTAGTAATCTGTATATATATTTGAAGTAGCAAATTTTATTTTATATTATAAACATTGATCAGTAAAGGTATTTGTTTAATTTCTATTGTTATTTGGACTATTGGTATCCCCTTGAAATTCGAAGTTATCTATTCCATCATAATTCTGCTTATTATTAGAGAGTTAAGTGTTTAACCTGCTTACTAGCTACTCCTTTAACTACATTTTGTGGAAATCTTTGTTGATCAAATTGAAAACATCCTGAATTGTGAACTTTTTAATCTTGTTAACAAGGAAGTAGTTATCGTCCTCCACCACATTTACAAAATTCTAACTTTCGTGACCAATTGTAGTTTTCGCCTCTTTTTCATTGAAGCTTTGGTTGCTCTCTTCTTTGTAAGACTCATCGATAATGTCATTGTTAGCTGAGTACATATCATCTTGCCCATTTTCAATCTAGGTTTAATTTCTTATGGGCTGTTGCTATAGTGACTCGATTGGGCTTTTAGATAAATCACCCACTGATATTGTGAAAGCTCCCTTGAGATGTGGTATCTTAAACATCTTCTGATCTTTGTTAAAAGCTTGGCTTGCTTTAATTCTCTAGCCAAAGAGAGAGTTGCTGATTATTGCATCGATTAGAAGTTTCTTTTCTTGTTCCTTCTTGAGTTCTCTATCGTCCTCATCCTCAGCTTCTTCTCCTTTCTTTTGGTGAACTTCAGTTTTTCTTTTCAGTATATTTGGAGTCATTAAAGTTCGTTTAAGAATTGTAAACCGCTTCCTAGATATCATTTCTAATCGCACAAGTGGCGCTATTTTTCTCTTACTGTAAGGCATGTGGAACTTATACATTAAGTTCATAAACTTCTTTGAGAGAATATCTTTGAAAGGATTCCTTTCATGTTGGTTAATATTCCAAGTGTTAGAAAAAATGGAGTATTATAAAATTTAATTGATAATTAGATCCAGACATATGATACTGCTTATTGTAAAAAATGATAACTTCCTTTACAAGGTTTTCGGAGTCAAACTAATTTTCTTCTTTGTCAAGAGATTCAACCGCGCCATGCACAGGACTTGTGATGGTCTTTTTGTGCATAGAACTATTACCTAAGGTTTTTTAAGACACTATGGATTGCTATTTTCTCAAGCTTTACATAGTATTGAAAGTTCTCTTTTTCTCCAGCTTTTTCTGGATGATTTTTCTACTCATTGAATCTGTCTTAGCCTCTAACTCTTTGATTTTATCCTCAAGTAAATAAAATAATTAAAAAAATGATCATAATAAGTTCAGGAATCTCTGAAAGCTCCAATAATTTCCTCTGTTCACTCAGCTGAAGTAAAATATAGTCTTCACATAAGGAGAGTATTCGGCTGTTATACAAACCTTATAGAGGTAAAATAGCATAGAACTATCTAATAAATTTGTAGATTTCTTCAAAGGATTAAGTAATAGAGACTTTCAAAGTACTTTCTAAAAATATATTGCATATTCTTGTCAGTCTATTGAATCGATTGAAGAGTTCTTGTTTTTATACAGCATCTCCTTTTGTTCCATTGACAAGATCATACATCATGTTATAAGACTAATATTAAATAAAACTTAAGTCATTACCTAATATTTAGAGTGTTCTCAGCTGTTTAACAGATACTCTTTACTTTATTAATTTAGCTATTCTACTTTCCAATTATTGACTCTTCAAACTTTCTAAGAGTTAATGGTACTTTGTTATCTTGAACTATTTGAAAGCCCTTAAACAAGTTGATCTCAGATATTGATTTGATGTATCTGATGATCTTTGGGAATATTACATGCACTAATGCCAAGTTTTTGGGTTTAAGTTTTTCTAATTTTACAGAGTTTTGATTCCTTTTTTCTTTAAAAACCAATATTATTCTTGAGAGTAGCTATTCCTGCTTATCATGAGAACTATATGCTTTGTTTAACTCTACTTTATATATTATTAAATATTTCTTAAACTCTATGTCAGTGCATATTGATAAGATTTTGTCCTTAAATTCTTGCTCATCAATATTTTTTATCAATTATTATGAAAGTATATTGTAAATATTTACTCATCTTCATCTTCTTCAAAATCAGGAACTTAAACTTTATTCTCATATTATTCCGAATATTCATTCTCATCCAATTCATCTTTGAGACTTGAGTCATCCTCCCTATTTTCACTAGATTCCGACATGGACCTTTGTTACTCAGAAACCATCTTTTTAATATCAATTAAATGATCAGACATCTATCTTTCAAGTCTGCGAGTCTTTGATGCATGAATCTCATCGTAATATTCATCTTACTCGCTTTTTCCTGTCTCTTCTTTTACATGAGACATACTACAAATAATTTTGTTAAATAACCCATTAAATTAATAAAAAATTTTTATATTATATCAGATGACTCAACTTCTCTAAGTGTTTACATTTTCCTTTATTAAAAGCTTATTAAATCTAACATACTGTCAGTGATTCTTCTCTTTGAACCCTGTATCTCTGCATTTTTAAGATCATGAATGACTTCTCTGTGATCAATCTAATCTGACTGCTATATCTACTCTTTAAAGAGTCTTCTTGATCCTAGTATAATACTCTTGATAAATCTAAGTTTAGTCCAGGTATCCTTTTCTTGCATTTACATGAAATAATCTACTTTTAAGATGTTCATATTTTCTTAATCGAAAGAGTGCTTTATAATTGTGAATCTATAATATTTGAGAAAGTCCTCAGTTAACTTTTTCAAGAAGTTTGGATCAAAGTATTTCGTTTTAAGCTCTTTAATGTCAAACTTTACAGCAATATTCTCATTAACCTTGCCATTAGTCAAATATATGATTCTTTCAATAACTTCTGGTTAAATGAGTATCTGATTATTTTTTGAGTTTGAAAAGTTCACATCTTAATTCTGTTTAAGCAAGTGTCCCGTATATCTTACCAAGCACTCATGAACTTTCTATTTTTCTTTTGCTTTTTATATACGCTTTTAAAACGCTTTAAGATCTTCAAATTCATAGACCAAGTTTTATCTCTTAACCATTTTGATGATCTCGTTGTCTGTTTTTGAGAATTTAATTTCGAAAAGGCGAGTATTTTCGTCATAACTCAATATTTAACATTTCTCCCAGTTAAGAGTGTTTAGTTATGACTCAAATGGTGTTTTACCGGTCATAAAAAAATTATCCTCCTTTTCTTTACTGTGATATAATGAGTAACCATACAATTAATGAGAACTTAGAATTAATTGGTTAGGATCTGGATCATCTCTGGCCTCATCGTCGAAGATTTCTAGTGGAAAGAAATAATTCTTTGCAGTTTTTCTGTAAAATTTGATATCTTTGTATGCATTCTTGGGCAGTTAGTAGTGATCTTCTCTGCCAAGATCTTATCCCCTGGCAGATACATTCAGAATATCTTATTGAGAAGTGGGTGAATGCTTGATTTCTAAATAATTTCCATTTTACTCAGCGATGTCTTTCAGATCTAAGTTGAGATTTATCTTATTTATTTTCATAGACTATGATTTTTCAAGTTATACTTTTCCCTATTCGTCTTCAGCTAAATTTTGAACTTCAATGATTTTTATTTGCTTATTTTGGTTTTGCCCTATATCAACCGAAGTATATTGAAACACATCACCCGCAATTTTTTCCTATTTAGCAATTTTGTTCTTTAGTTAGCTCTTTGAAGGCATAAAATTTTAAAGAGTTTGAAACATTTTAGAGCTACTGCTATCCTCAGCTTATTCAGTTTTGTAATTTTGTAATTAAGGTGTGTTTTTAATTGACCTCTCCGCTTTAAAGGCAGTCTATTGCCTCATTTAATCTCTTAGAAATTAATCCAACAACTCAGTTTTATCTTCATAAATCTTGTTAAGAACTCGATCAGCACACTTTATTAACTTAGGAATGCTTCTTGTAACAAGTTATTAATAAGAGAATTGGTCTTTGGTTTCTTCATAGTTCTTACTAATGGTACTTTACTTAATGTTATTAATTAGTTCTTGCTCTTTTTTATGCATTTATTAGTGATTATGCTAAACCTTAAGCTCGAAGTTCTTCTACTGAGATGCAGCCCTATATGTATGGCTTCCTAGATTCTTAAAAAAATATAGTTAAGAGCTTATGTTATGTTTAACTTCGAAAGTGATCGAACTGATTTAAGAGTTTCAATTGTTCTCTCTGCTCTTGCACTTAAAAGTGGATCTTATTTATCTGGACTCATAACGCTTTATCTCTAAAACATATTAAAATAAATCTTTGACTTTACCATAGTTTAATGAAGTTGAGGTAAGAGAGTGGACTATGATTCAGAACTTTGCATGCCTAGTCTAGCAGTTTAAAATCCAGTTGAAAATCTCTCTTGAGATTAACCTTTTATAATTCTTTTCTTTTGACTGTCTTTTGATAATATCTATTCTTCTAAATTTTTTCTTCTCTAATGCTCTTCATATTGCACAAATTTCTTGTAAGGTTCCTAGAGAAATACAGATATAGCATTTTTAGAATTTACCTCATTTAATGGGAGTGTGAGTTGCATGGAATCAATCTTTTTAACATGAGTGCGGGTATTTATTATTCTGTGAGTTGAATTTTCCTCAACCTAATTTTTATTGCTTTAGTTCCCCATATTTTATACTCTTTAGCTCGCTGATTAAAATATTCCTCCAAATGATTATTAATTCAATTTAATTTTTAATATTGGCTTAATAAGCATTAAACTCTGTAAGAAAATAAGGAATAACTCAATTCATTATTTTTATTTTTGAAAAAATGATTAGTTCTTGTCTTCTCTTTCAGAATCCCTAGAAGTGAGAGGTTAATCAAGAGTGTTTGTGAGTCTACTCAAACTAAAATTCTTATGTAAAACTCTAGCTTTAGTATTTTTCACCTCTTTATTATTTGTACTTTCCATTTAAATTCAAATAAAATTAATTATTATAAAAACAAAAATAAACTTACGAATATATTTTTGTGATTTAATAATGCACAAAATATTAATAATTATTATGATTACCAATAGAAATACAATTTATATTTATTTTTTAAATGACTAATTCCTAAAAATAATTTAAATCTTTAATTAATATTGAAAATCAGTATTAATAATTAAATTAATTATAATATATAAAAATATTGCATAAAATATTAGAATGGAAGATTAGCATCAAAGATTAAGAAGGTAAACGAAAGAAGATGATAAATAAGATTAATAGTCGGCTATTAAAAAAATAAACTTTCCATTTGAAACTATCAATTGGATTAAGAAACATTCATAAATAATTAAAAATTATATAATTGGTTAATATATTATTATAGCACTAAACTCAATTATTAATAGACACTTTAATTATTGCACATAATATTTATATAATTGCCCCACTACAGCAAAAATCTCTTACAAAAAGACAAAGATTGAATTGAAGAAACACCACGAAATAGCTAATGTGTTCAATAGATTCGATGAAGATGGATCCCAGACTTTGGATGTGAACGAACTTTATGATATGTTTTAATCTAATTGCATTTTCATTGATAAAAATGATTTGGAAAAGCTCTTTCAAATGGGTAAACCATAGAAAAATGGAGAAATGACTCTTGAGGAGTTTATTCAGTTTGCAAGCAATTAACATGCTAATTAAAGTAAGTATATCAATATTATGTTACAATAGAATTGAATATGGAATTTATTCAAATTCAATTTAAAATTAAAAAGCTATGACATAGCATTTTTACTTAAAAGGAAGTTATTACTATTTGGATAATAAAAATTTAATTATATCTACAAAATAAAGACTATATAAATGTAGAGTCTTAATTTATGAATAAATTACATGAACAAACAATAGAATTATATAATCAATTAATTTAATGCTATATACTTCTTAATCTTTTTCTACTGTTTTCCAATAATAATGTTAGCTTATAAGAAGAAATATTTTTCTTATACAATTTATAATTTTAATCTCCAATGTTAAAATTAGAATATTTATATAGAATTCCGAGTGATAATGAAGAAATTATGAGAAGAAATGAAAAAGAAAGGTGGAGTGATGCCTAGAGTATTTCTCCCTTTTAACTTGAACACTTTAATGGATTATTTATCAAAGAAAAGCGAGCGAGATAAATTGCTTGAAGAAATCGATGAATCATCCCACATCAAAACTAATAGACTTCCTCTAGATAGTAGTGTAAGATATTTATGGTAGTAATAATTCTATTTATTTCTTAGAGTAAATTATCACAAGTAAAAAGTGAACCAACATTGTTTAGCTTAAAATAATAAACTTAAACTTAGTAATAACTTGAAAGACAGTAAACACAGACAAATATTCAAAAACAAGAAGTAAACAAGAAAATTGAAATTTAATGGGAAAAATGGTAAAATGACTTAAGTAAATTTGAGAGACTGTTTTCTCTCAACAAAAACCTTGATAATAAACTCAATAGTGACAATTACATATATAGATAGATTAAAATGGCTAAGTATTATGAGAAAAATAATTCCAAAAATATCAATACGAAACTCAAGTAAAAACAAGAAATGGGAAGGGACCAAGATTTTGAAAGACATAATGAAAACAGAGACGAAGTTAATTCAGAATATTTTCAAGAAAATTTAATATCTAAGACATCAACTAAAAATGCACATACTCCACGAGATATTGGTTTTATACATGAAATAACAAAAAATATGCATAAAAGAGTCCAGTAAAATAACACCCTGGCCACCATCTAAGAATAATCAACTTTTATTAACACTTAGCAAAATACCATGAACTTTTAGAATACTCTCACTACTTTGAATTCACAAACTTAAACACCATTTAAAATAGAATTTCTTGATAAAGAAATACTGGATAATTAATTAAATAAAGAGGAACCAGAAATTTATGTATTTTCAGATGCTGGTAAAATTCAAATATAGGATAACAATAAATTAATGACTAAAAAGAAGCTCTAAATATAAATCCCAGAAAGTTAAAATGCTTAATATGTTGACAATATCAATTAGATTCATATAATTTAAATATATTTATTAATTATCAATAACTTCTTTGAAATAGATTTTAAGGACAAAATTGAAGTACAAAAACAGCCAAATTCAACAAAAAATAAAGTTTCATCAAACATTCTGATATCACCAATAAAACAATCTTAACTTTATACTATTAAATAGCAGAATTTATTTTAATAAAGTTAAATTCACAAGTAGAAATATGATTTAAAAGATCCAAGCAGTATATACGAAAAGAAACAAGTAATTGTGAAAAATTACTTAAAAAACTACACATAATCAAAGAAAACTTAGAATCTATGATTTTAATAGTTTTTATCGATGATTATTAAGCGAGTATAATTAAAATGTGGAGACTGTTAAAATTAAATCAAAAAAGAGATCAAATAAAATTATGATCATCTCAATATACAAGAGTTAAGATCTAACAGTCACTAATTTGAATTAAGTTTGAATAGATCTTTATTTAACTTTAATGAATTAATCAACTAACTAAAAATGGAATTTTTCTTTTTTTTAACTTTTCTGACTTTTTGTATTTATTATTCATCGATAAAGAATATGTTCTAGCTGATCTTCAAGTTTTTTCATTATTTTCATAGATATATTCAGGGTATCTTCCTCATAAAATTTAAAGTGTGGAGAGTGAGGAGAGTGTGGAGTCCAACATCAACAAAAACAGTAGTAATAGCACTATTAATCTCAAAATTAAGCATTATTATGAGTCTGGGATTTTTCCTAAAACATCTTGTTTTTCTAAAATTCATCGATATAATACCAAATATTGAAGTTGATGATGAAGATAATGTTGATGAAAACTAAGAAAAAATCAGTAATGTAAAATTTTGAAATTCTCTAGAATTTCAACTAGACTCATAATAATGCTTAATTTTGAGATTAATAGTGCTATTACTACTGTTTTTGTTGATGTTGGACTCCACACTCTCCTCACTCTCCACACTTTAAATTTTTTGAGGAAGATATCCTGAAGATATCTATGAAAATAATGAAAAAACTTGAAGATCAGCTACAGCATATTCTTTATCGATGAATAATAAATACAAAAAGTCAGAAAAGTTGAAAAAAACAAAAATTCCATTTTTAGTTAGTTGATTGATACATTAAAGTTAAATAAAGATCTATTCAAACTTAATTCAAATTATTGACTGTTTGATCTTAACTCTTGTGTATTGAGATGATCATAATTTTATGTGATTTCTTTTTATTTAATTTTAACAGTCCCCACATTTTAATTATACTCGCTTAATAATGAGTAAAATAAAGAAAGAAATTACAAAAAGCAATTTTGTCAAAATAGTATTAACATTAATGTTTTTTAATAAAATTAATTTATAAAAATGATGTTGAAATTGATTGATCCCTCTAACCGTAACTCTCAGAAATTCAAAAACTAATTAGCTTTTAATGGCATGCTCTATGCTGAGTCCCCTATGAGCACGTCTTAATCACGAAGTTTAAATGCCACTAAAAAGTAAACTTTTAAGAAGAGAAATACTCAGCAGAAACAAAAGCGATTAAGTACAGACTAGAGTGGGAACAGTTAAAGCTATTAACAGAAGTAACAGCAATAATACTTGCTATAATAGGTTCAAGTTAATCAAAATCACACTACAAGCAGCTCGATCAATGATTAAAACCAAAATCACTCAATGATTCTTTCGGATAAATTGCATAGCCAGAGTTAGCTTCAAAAGAGCAGCAATTAAACTTTGCAGAGAATCAAAACCCCAAAACCCTTTCAGTAGTTTGATTGATTTTTGATTGATAAAAGTAGACTATTAGTTCATACTTTATTAGGGTTTTAGTAGGGTTTATGTAGGGGTTAAATGTTTAAATGTATTGTATATTAGTGTGTATTAGAGGTGCTTTATTTTTACTATTCAATCAAACTATACTTTTGCATCATGAGGCAAATTTCTAAATTTTATTTCTCCTATCCAGCTTACAATTTAGTCTATTGTATGCTCCGCTCTATGGTTAGGCTTAATGATTATCTACTCAGTCATATCTTTCATTTTACCTTTTATCTTATTCTAGTTTAAATATTGCTGTATTCTCTGTTTTGAATCTTACTCTCTTTTGCAGCTATAGTAATCATTACTTGCGATATCGCATTCACAAATTATTGCTGCTAGAGCCCATATATCCCACTTAATATCACCGTCTCTCCAATTCTCTCTTTCTGTAAAGTATCCAAGAGTACCATAAACGTTGCCAAGTCCTGAAGCTTCAACTCTTTATGATCTATTGAAATCAATAATTACTACTCTGAGAGGTGAAAAATCAAGCATAATATTCTCTGGCTTCAAGTCTCTATGGACATTCCCTAAAGTTTGCAGATCTTCAATGCCTTTACAAACATTTGTAAGAATAAGGGGTAGCTACTTTGGAATCCTTTAATCTTATATTTAGTCTCTTAATGTCATTTAATATAGAGGTAGGCGAAAAGCAACATGATCTTGAGCAAGCAGTATTGCATCGAGCTTAATTTTAAATCTGCACTGTCTATCCCTTGCTTTAGTAAGAGCTTAGTACTCATTGACAAATTCCATTTGATACTTGTCATCGCATTTAAAGTAGTTGAATGGATAAATCTTGTATGCGAACTGCTTATCAGTTATGACCTTTTTCTCAAACTTGTCCTCAAGTATAAGATAACTTTCCTTACATTCTTTAAGGTCAATTACATTTAAAATTGGAAGCTTCAGTGCTTGTATCTTCAGAGTGATTTTAACTATCTCAGAAGCTGGAAGGTTTCTAACTGCTTTAATAAGCTTATTTTCTTTCTTAACTCTTTGTTCCAAGGATTCTAAAGGGTCTATTGGCTTTCTTTTTTAAAGGAAGACCGAACCAGTCTCAGGATCTATGACTTAAAACTTATTGCCATGATGGTTTTATAGGTGAACTTTTAAATCCCTTGAATGGTTATATTGCTTATTGCAATAAGGGCAATAATTTTTTCCATCTATCTTATCATGCTTAAGATAGAGCTTTGGCTTCTTAGAATGCTACTCTAAGATATGACGATTAACAGCAGATATAAAAGTGAAGTTCTTCTCACACTCTTCACATAAATGCTTTAATTTCTTTTTTCTCTTCCTCCTCTTCAACCATTTTTATTGGAAATTCGCATTGAATTTCTTAGCTCTGCATTTCTATTTAACAACTGAATTTTTATTCAAAGTCTGAGACCTAAGGTTAGAGAATTTCAGGTTCATACTAGGTAGAGGCATCACAAGTCTCAATTTTCTTTTAATTCATGAAAGAAAGTTTTTGCTGGCTAATACCAAGCAATGCCGCTTTTCTTAGTAAGTTGCCGCTCATTTTATAAGTACTATTAATAATTATATAAGCTGCTTAAATTCTACCTTTATACACAAGCAAGAGCATGTCCTCATAGATTCAAAACCCCAAAACCCCTTAGTGAGGTTTATAAGTGCTTTGATTTGTAGGGTATAGTTGGGGTCTTATTTGGGTTAGTAGACAAAATGCAGGTTTTATATGAATTTAATGAATATTTAATGATTACTATTGTGCTTAACTCAAACAAATTTTATCTGCTTGTCTTTGTGATACCTCTTGAATCTCGCTGTCTTTAGTTGTTCTAGAATGTCATCTAATGATTATCTTGGATATGCTGGAGCTTTAACTATGACCATCTCAACTATCGTCTTAATTTTATCGCAGATTTCTTCTTATTTTATATGTTTAGCTGCTAAACTTATTGATTATTTCTCGTGCTTTGTTCCAAAGTATGACATACTTTCCATATCGCTCTCTAATATGATAGCAGCAACTGCCCATACATCCCACTGAACTGAGCCATTAGTCCATTTCTCTCTAATTGGGAGGTATCCAGGAGTACCAAGAACTTTAGCCAAAGTCACTATCTCTTATCTTAAGGCTCTATTGAAATCGATAACTACGACTTCTAAAGGGCAGAGGTTAAGCATAATATTTTCAGGCTTCAAATCTCTATGAACATATCCAAGTTCATGCAACTCCTTGACACCCTTAATCATATCTGTAAGAATATCATTTAAGTCATCAGGATATCTATTATGAAATAGATAGTCTCTTAAAGTCATTTCAAATTTCTTGAGCCTTAGTGCGATGAAACCATAGCTTAATATAACACCATTTAACTTAAGCAAGTTTTTGCAATCTCTTCTTTAAGCCTCTCTAAGAATCATATATTCGTTAGCAAACTCATTTTAATACTGCTCATTTTTTATGAGATAGCTGAAAGGGTATACCTTGTATGCATACTCATCAACTACTATAAGCTTTGCCTTGTTAGGCACACTTATGTGCAAGTAATTTTAAATGCAGCTACTAAGTTCAATTGCATTTAATGCAGGAATACTCATTGCTTTCGCTTGGAAGCATGCTAAAACAGTATGATCTGCAGGCTAGTTCATTGATTCAAAGCGACACTGTCTCTTGAGCTTCTCCTGTAGGTCTCTTTAAGACTCAAGAATTTTTGATTTTATTTTAGCAGGTACAAGTTATTAAGTCTCCTAATCTTAAATCAAGAATTCGCTAAGATGATGTTTTTGCATATGCTTCTTAACCTTTGCTGAGTGAGTGTAAGACTTCATGCATGTTGTGCATTGGTACTTCCATCCACTTTGTCATGTTTAAAATAGATCTTGGCCTTGCCAGAGTGTACCTCTTTAACGTGCCTCTTCAAGCTAGACTCAATTGAGAAGAAGTTTTAGCAGTCTTCACATTAAAATGTTTTAATTTTTTCTATTGGTTGCAGTTCCTTATCTTCTTCAACCAATTCAACTTATGTTTAAACACCCATCTCAGCACTCTACTTCTTGTTTTAAACTTAAATTTTAAAGACCTCAGCTTCAAACTCTAGAGCTCTTAGCTCTACCTCCTTTTCAATATAAATTACTTCTGGTTTCTTGGAGGAGCCAAAGTTGAGCATTGATTGACATGCTCCTAAAAGTGCAGCTCTACGATTTAAGTTGACCGCCATGTTTAAATTCAAATTTAAATTTCTATTATAAAGCTCTCAAAACCTCTATAGCTATATCTGGACTATATAGGAGTTGCAACAGCATTAATGAGGGTTTGATCTAAGCTCTAAGACTTCATATTTATACTCAGTTTATAAGTATAATTATCGTAATTTTACACTTAATAATTTTGATTCTGGTACCAACTCAAATAAAGTTCAGGTTGGTACTGGTACCAATTAAGTTTTAAACCACATTGGAACTTTTCCATTAAAACCTCACTGGATTAAAACTAGCTACTAATTAAGTTTTGGTACTATTAAATGGTACCAATTAAAATTAAACGAATTTAGTACCAGTACTAATTAAATTTAAACAAATTAGTAATAATTTAATGGAACTAAATTGATAAAAATGGAGCTCAATCACTGCAGTTTGTTACAGCTTCTGCAAACTTTCTCCACGTATCTTGCAGGGTTGACCTCCTATAAGATGCCCATATTAATAGTAAGATTTTAAACAATAGGATCCAGAAGTCTATAAGTTATAATTTGAAATTCATTAATAGGAAGAGGAACAAAGATGGAATCACTCAATGATCAAATGAAAAGAGTCGAGGCTCAAGAAATGATATCAAGATTCAGAAGTAAGGAAGATCTCTATCGATACCTAACATTACATGGTAAGATAACTTGATGACTATTAACATATTATACAGTTGCTTTATTCTTTCCAACGATGGAAGGTACAAAATTTCATTCTTGAAAGCAATACTTTGTGAGGAGAAGAAAGCTTTTAAAAATAAAGACATTAAACTAATCGAAATTCCCAACTACCCTGAGATTTCAGTCACTAATCTTTATGAG